>JAWZYV010017470.1:0-33665 GCA_038373885.1 Cheiracanthium punctorium | reverse complement strand
CACTTTTATATTGAAACAATGTATAGAATATTAAAATTATTAAACCATCCATCCTGTAATCAAAAGCATCCGCAAACCAAGCAGTGCTTTGTTCAATAGCACATGGTAAACTGATTCTATAGAGAATATTAAACCAAATAAAACGATTACACACTTACATTAAAACCATCAATCTGAAATCTAAATCAAGCAATGCTTTGTTCCATAGCACATGGGAAACTGATTTTGTAATGAACATTAAAACAAATTTTTATATTAAAACATCGGTTACACTCTTATATTAAATACATCGATATATTATTAAAATTATTAAAGCATCATACCTGAAATCTAAAACAATTATATTGAAATTCCAGTAATCCAAAATACTCGGCGCATCGTCCTGTGAAAAGCAGTACGGGGAACGGGATGGATTGGCGGGAATCCAATCACGTAAAGTTTTTCCCTCGAATAGAGGAAAAAATCCTTTTCCCTACGACTTTCAGCGCCCTCTGCTGTTATGAGTCTTTTAGCATTAGGAGCCTTTCCTCCGGCTATCCGCTTCTCTATGGTACAATTACATTAGATGTTTAACATAGCTGTGCTGCACTGTGCTGTATTAAAAACCCACTTAGTTCTTAATTTTTATACATAAGGATAATTAAATCTATTATACATAGTAGAGTTAGCCCAGAAGCTTTTGAGATTTCAGAAACTGTTTATGAAATTTCAGAAAATAGACTTTTGTGTAATAGAAAGGAACTTTCTGAGTACTAAAATGTCTGCTTCCTTTTATTACTACTCAAAATTGGACAGATATTTTGGTTTCTTTTTATTTATGCTTTATGCATACCTAGCACTCTCAGCACGAGCATACATCTTTCTTATTTTTTTAATCTGAAGTAAATATAATCTGCTCTAATAAGCTGTTTTGATTACGAAGCTTAGTTAAATTAGTTGCTTGTATTCAAGTACATGTTAATTTTGATCCTTTTAAACTTCTACTTTCAGGTTTCTAGTATAATTCTACTTTCAGGTATGTTTCATCTAAATGTAGTAGTTTGTATCAGAAAATAATGCTTAGAATTCTCCAATTGCATATCTAGAAAGTAATACTAATGTAGATTTTTCATAAGCTTTAAATATTTGTGAATGGATGAATGAAATAATGAATAACGAGACTGAAGAATTATAATATTATAGAGATCATACAATCATAAGTTTGAGAACATATTTCAATACATGCTTAAGTTATACAGTACTTTGTACTATACAATCAATATTCCTTTAAAAACAACATAAAAGATTTGTTCTTTTTGCTTTGTATAGTCCATTACTAAAATTATTCAACGACCATGTGAATGGTGAGCATTTGAAAAAAATTGCACGCAGGCCCGGATATGCCCACTGGGAAGCCAGGAAATTTTCTGGTAGGCATTCACTTTCACATGCATGACATGCAGTCACTTTCACATGCATGTCATAAAATATGTATATGTTTGTTCAGAAGAAAATGTAAGTGGTTTGCCGTTTACATATATTTCCCGGGCAGGTGTGATCAGTCATATCTGGCCCTGATGCATATATTAAAAGACACAACTTGACACAGAAATTGTCCTAAATGCATATTAAAAGACAAGATTGAAAAAATGCACATAGCCTATCTCAAATAGTACTACATCAGCATTTATTTGAAACATTTTCTTAAAAAGATAAATTATTTAAATTATGTATCTGTGCATTGAACACACACAATTTAATTCTCATATTAAGTATACTTTGATAGTTAATATTCATAAGTTTCAGCCATAAGGAAGACATTCAAAGAGCACATCTGTTTATAAAAATAGATTTGCTGCCAGTTGAAAAATTATACTTCGATAGGTTATGAAATTTATAAGCATTGGGTTTTTAAAATATGACTTCTATATACAGTGTGTATTGAAAGGCCATTGCAAAATTTAACATGCTGGTCTTTCATACCATGACAAATAAGATTTATATAGAAACTTCTGTATGAAATGCAAGCAGTGACCATTAGAGGTCGATATTTGTAAGCTTAATGGAGAGTTGGAAGGGCAATCATTTCAGGACAAGACATTACAGAAGGATGAATTTGTTTACTAACTCAGAATTGGCCAATATGCATTTATGTGTGTAGGGAAATGGATGAGCAGCAGTACAGATGTACCTTGAGTACTTCCCAAACTGATGTCTTCCAAGTTGCTTGGCTTTGTTAGAACGGCATGTATCCATGACACATCTGCCCCTCTTAAACAGATCCCTGAATGGTAGAAAAGGTAGATTTTGCAAAGCATGCATTGTGGGGAATGGAAGGAATTCTGAATATCTTCTGTGATTTTAAAAGTCAAATTAAAATATTTTTCAACATCCTTTCTTTCTCTTATCTCTTCTATGCCTGTAAACACTGCCCTGTCACCGTTTACATTTTCGGACAAAAGTTCCTGTGTAAATTTTGCTTCATATGGTATGATAGACGAGCGTGTTAAGTTTAACAATGACCTTTAGAGCCACATAACATACATAAACAGTTATAATATTCTAGAGCAAAATATTGCAAGAATTCCAATTACCAAAAATCTCATACATTCAAAGCAGAAAAAAATACAATTTTATCATAGTTAAAAGTAGCATGAAGAGGAAGGAGTAAGTCTCCTTAAACTAATCAAAAGAGGTTTTATCCTTTGAAAAGTTTCTAAATTAAATATTTTTCGCTAGCTTTGAAATTGCATTGCCAGATATAAAATAAAATGTTAATGAATTATTTTGTACATTACTTGGAGGTTTTTCTCTTTATTAAAAACAAGACAACTCACAAACATTGAGTTATGGTTGACAGAAGGTTGTATTGGGCAGACCCATAATCTCAAAATGGAAATGTTGGTAGTCTGTTTGCACAAGATTTTGTTGAACAGTAGGTTACAACCACACTGGCCATCTAAAGTTTGTATATTCTATTAAGAAACCATGCGTGGTAACCATTGGGGCCTTCAATGGTTGTGTTTTGTTGGGTAACCACAGTTTTACAACGTTCAATCACCAGCTTGGCAGTCTGACAGTGCATGGTTACATCACTTCCATACAAGCAGATGTTCCTATGTAGCCAATTACATATATGTTAGATAACACATTCAGTAAACAGGAAATGGATAATTTCAAGCAAATTCATGTTATGGAATGTTTTCTTCAAATTGAAGAATTAACAAAGATAATTGCAATTTCAGATTTCTAAAGAAATATTTGTTAAATTCGTATGAAACTCCAGGAATGTAAAGGGCAGATTTGTAAAAAAACACTTTCTGTCACTAATTTACTCATGAGTGAATTTTGGGAACCAACAAAAAATTGAAAAAACATTATGAATTTATCTTTCTCCAGGAATATTGTAAATGATCAGAGTAATTTTTATAACATATTTTACTAGTTTTGAATGATGTCTGAATGCCTTTTTGTAAAAGACATTCTGATAATCAGTATAATCATTTACTTAAAAAAATTCCCTTTTTTCATATGTTCTTTGCATTTAGCTCTTTAAATGCAGAGTTTTCAAAAAAATACCACAAAATCCACATAAAATATGACAATATAGCCTAGAGACAAACTTCAATTTGAAATTTATCAAGTTATACACTTAGAAAAATATAGAGAAGTAATTTTTTAACTGCATGTACAAAAAATAGCAAATTTTGACGCAGTTTTTTAACCAGAGAAACTTGAATATAATGAAAGTTTGGAAGACAGTGAAGAACAGAACCAGGGACAAATTCAAAGGCGTGACAGAATTTTGGAAAATGGCGAAAGCAATAATTTATAACAAATTAATAATTAAATTAAAAAGTGTTTTTTTTAATCTGTCGGTTGCTTATAATTCACTGCAGCACTAGCATACATTGGTATGAACAATAAGGGGAGGGGATGTTTCTTATTGTAGAAAACATTTTCAAATAGGTGAATCTGAATTTTCTTATTTTTTTTTTTTGGGGGGGGGGGGGTTGTCTCCCCTTACTCTTAGTAAGTTATGCCAATGTATTTTCGTTGCAGTAACAAATTTAATTATTAACTACAGATTTCCTTTCTGCAGTTCTACACACAAATTCTTTAATTATTGAGTCCATATTCATTTTTACAGTGTTCAACTTATGAACATTAAGGTTTAGGAAATGTGTTGAGCATTTTTAAGTCATCTTCGTGCACAAATATATTTTCAGTCATTTAAGAGTACTGAAACATTTTTCAGCTGAAGCTGCAGATGATGGTACAGTGAAGATCAATTCTACAAGTTTGAACGCTTTATTCATGAGCTCTTAGTCATAACTATCTCTGCTGCTAAGCTCAAACAGATATCGAAGTTACGTCATCAACTTTTAGGTATTTGAAAACAATCCTTTGAATATACACTGCAGTTTAGCCATTGACATCAGAATGCAAAGTTGTTTTATCAGAATAGCTTTAAAGTTATTTGGAGCTAAGTTGCAAAACTATAATAATGCTTTAACTTTGGAGTAGAGAGATGTAAATTACATGCTTATCCTCTCTCCTCACAGGGAGTGCAAAAAATTCTCTATTCGTTATGTGCCTGGGCAAATTCTAAAAAGTTTCAAGGAGAGAATAAGTTTGAGGAAGTACATTATCAGAGATGGGTCATAATTTTTATTCATTTTTAATCTTGAACCCAAGCTTAACCTGTTTACTCTCAACACTGAAAATATACAGATGAGAGATTTTCCTTCTATGACCACTAATTGCACAGTGCTCGACCTCTGCAGAGCATTCAATGGTATGATAAGAAGCAACACTGGTCATAGAAGTGTTCCTTCTATTACATGTTTTCAATGATGAAAGTGAATGATGGTTTAAATTTTCTAACTGTAAGACAAACTTGTGAGCTAGCTCAAAGGGGCCTTTCAGATTTTATAAAAAAGGCTGTACAATGGGGATTTTATACTATTTTTTAATTTTACAATTAAGTGCAATTATATTAATCAATGATAACTTAATGATTTCCTCTACCTTACAGTCTATTTTTAAAAATGAATTGAACTTATGCTCATAAATGTGATTTTTTTTTTTTTTAATTTCATGATAGTTACCAGGAATGAATAAGTTCCTCAATAGATTTGGCAAGAAAATTTAATGCTCTTTACATTTAATTAGAGCTTTCAAACAAACTTCATAAAATTCACAGAAAATATGACAATACACTTCAGTTTGAAATTTGACAAGTTATACATTAGAAAAATATAGTCATGTAAAGTAAGCTAATTTTTAACTGTGAAAATCAATATGCTCTCATGTGTGAATCATTACTGAAAAGTGTGAATCCAAACATGTTCATTACATCCCTGAGATTGCAAATAAGTATCTCAATTTTTTTCAATTAAAAAAAAAAAAAACGAATTTTAAGACTATAATTTTGTCCTACTATTAACTTTGGCATTCTGATTTTATTATAGATGACACTACCAGACATACAGTACGTACATCCTGTTTTATTAATATCAGAGTAGTCATGTCTCATTTTACGGTAAGGTTCTCTCTTCTACAACATTCGATTATGTTAGGATTTTCATTTACTGATTTCTGATTTGACAATAGGAACTCACTAATTTGAAACTAATGAATGAAATTTACACTAAACACTGGTATATACATTCATATATAAAAAAAGCAGTCTGGGCATCAACGAGTTAACCAACATTCCATTTCTAGAATTGCCAAATGAATGCATGTAAACTTAGTGGTTATCAATTATGTTGGCTAAATGTTATGAGTGACAATGGCCCAACATTAGAATTGACCAGTTATCAATTGTTGAATAATGGCATCCCAATTCAGCCATGCTAGATGGGAATATTTGAGTGTTTAAACAATAAATGGAAAGGAAAACTTAAATGACTGTTATGTGTTTACAAAAGCATTGGGTGCCTAGCTTTATACTCTGTTCTCAATGGAGGGAGAACTCATTTTTGTAGCTGAACACAGCTTCTCAGGCATTAATACAAGCATGAAACTCTTGTAATTTGAATTGGTAAGGAAGACATGGTTCAAAAACAAAAGCCCACGCTTTGAGGTGTAGTCCTAGGGAAAAAAATGTGGGCTACTCATTTTTGACTAAGCTTAACCTAAATTTATCCGATTTATTGTAAAATTACTAATTATTTGTTGGTAGTAAAAACAAAGTCATTTTGATTAACAGAGTAAGCTACTCTATTTTTCCATCTACATTTGTTAACAATCCAAAGTGACAAATTTTCTTTTGGATTTGTATGTGACTATACACTACCCCAATTTTTGTCACTTTTTTCGTCAATTCAGGAAGGCAAGTTTTTACCAAGAGTGCATTCAGAAAGATTATAATCTGCTCTATTTTTAAGGATATGTTTTCACTACTGAAATGTTTACGAATGGGATCGAGCCCCACTAGTAGCCGAATGCATAGAACTCTCAACTAGGAGACAAAAGGTGCCTAATTCAAACACCAATCGCATCCATCAACCTAGCTATTCAGAGTTTTCCATGGTATTTTGCAAAACTTAGCTTAAATACAGATTGGACCCCTTAGAAAGACCTCCAAGGAGCACACATACACCCTCAGCCTAGATCCCTAGTGTAGATAATCAGTCATAATCCCCCAAACAAACAAACAATACAAATGGGATTGTAAGGGATTCTTAAAGTCTATTCAAGCAGTTCAAAAATTTGATTTTTGTGCTGATTTAGTTGCTCATGCAAACAAAATTTTAATTTCTTCAAAAAGTTTTTTAAAAACCTACAAAATGAGTATTTCTTCCGAGAATAAAAAGTTAGGGCACATGGGCAGAAATGAAAAAGTAGGGGGACGGTATCCCCCCCCCTCGACTACACCACAGCCCACGCTAGTGTGCCTCTATACTAGGAGAATAAGGACAAAGCTTTCAAAAACAGTTAATGAGCCTGCATTAATTACAAATTTTTATCAAATGAGGGGTTACACTTCCATACCACCAGTCGGTGGTAATCGGCTGTGTGATATTTTTGTCTTCATGAAAAGCATTTTTTCAGGAGCGATAGCATTTAACCCCTTAACCGGTATTCTTGTACAGAGTATTCAGAATTAGCCGCAATTGGTTCACCTGTATGCCATGCATGGACATCATTATTTTTTGCATCCCTTTTCTGGTTTGCGCATAATTTTAATTCTAAATACTTTTTAACAGATGACATAACTTGCATATGCTTCTGAAAAGCTTTTCTTCAGAGTTTTGATTTGAAGCAGAGAATTTTGGCTCCCAGAAAGTTTTCCTTGTGGATTTCACCAAAGAATATGATTTTTTTGTCAATATTTCTCGTAAAAAAATGGGCAGTTAAAGGGTAAATATGAGAGACTATATGAAATATTGAATGAAAAATTAAATAAAGGAATAACACTCGATTTATAGATTTCATTTATGTACATTCTTTAATATTAAAATTCTTTGAAATTAAAAAGATTTTAATGATTTAGTTCAATCTAATTAGACACAATATTCTCATTGTGGTATTTATGATGAAAATACTCCGGACTGGAATTTATCTTGAAATTTTTTTAGACTTTTTAAATATATATTATAAAATATATTAAGATAAATCATTTAAAAATATATATATATAGTAAACTTTATTTAGGCTATTGAAAGATATTTACATTTTTAATGGCAGATAATATTTAACATTAAGAACTTTTGTTAAAAAACAAACCTTTTAAAAAAAGGTAAATTAGAAGAAATTACTAGTACTTCTATCTATTAACTTAAAACTAAAAATACATTAGAAAAAGAAAAACATACACACACATGAAATTACAAATAACTCCCATACACATGACATTATAAACAAGTATGTTTTTATTTTTTTACAAGTTCAAATTCTTATACTATTTAAATTTAATGGATAAATAATAAACATAATTAATCACTGATTACTGAAACATTGAACTTTATTTGAAATACATTAAGTACTTTCAAATACATTATTAACATCACAGTACGTATTAAATCAAATGCTAAGGAAAAAACCAATTCTAAAACTAAAAATGTATTTCATCAGAATGAAAGGAGAAAGCATTTCAACACATTCTTATCAATTCAAAAATATATGTTTTCAAACTCAGATTAGTTCGTGTAATCATATTTCAATTTAAAATTGAACTTATTTTAAATAATTATGCAGCTTTTGAATAAATGTATCTGTGAGTAAATTAAATTTTTTTAATTCTTTAACTGTTTTTAATTCTAACTCAATGTGTCTGCTATAGCAACATCAAGCAGAGTGTGGCATATAAGTCATCAAAAGCATTTCTAGACCTGAATTTTGAATCCGTCGATGTAACTTATATTTACATTTTTTTTTAAATTATGATACTTTAAATGGTGGATCAAGTTTAAGACAAATAAGGAAGAAATGGATATTTTGTATAGAAAAAGAAGATATATGTTTGTATAAACAATTTAGATAGACTTTTGTATAAAATTGATGATAAAGAAATTGTTACTTCTTTTTTTATCTGACATGCTGTTACTACTTAAAGCTACAGAAAATTTAGATCTCTCATTAACTTCAGAAGCTAACTTTTTTTTCTAAACCAAAGATTTTTAATCTATAATTTATAAACCTATTTATTTTTTTTATTTGATATTATGGCAGTTTAAATATTTGATATCATTTACTATTGGGTCAGAATCTATACTTTCACAAATAATTTGTTTACAGTTACCTCCTTCAGTTAGCATTTTACTTTCTAAAGAATGAAATATCATCTCAAAAAGAAAGTGGATGTATGCTCCTTAATGTAAAATAGGTAGTTTTCCTTAAATTCATTATATGTCACTAATTTAGTATAATCTGATTACTTTTTTTCCTTAGATCCAATACTGTGAACAAAATTATTACATACATTTTTCATATCAGACATCCTTGACAAAATATAAACAGCACAATGTTGTATAAACAGTTTTTCTCTGCTATATTTAAATCTTTGTGTTTCACTTTATCCCATGAATGTGGTAAGATGATTTGGGGTTTTTCTTTTTCGTTGTCCTTTAAAATATCTGCAAAACTAGTTATACTATTATCAATTATATATCTAAAATGAGAACTGGGCTTCAAAAACTGTGAAATACTTGCAAGTTTTTAATTGTTTTTAAATTGAAGAGCAGTTGGAATGGCTTGTTTTGATCTTATAATGCTGAAAAGATTTTCTAGAGTCTTATGTATACTGAGATGTAAAAAGGAAATTAAAATTTAGTTCATTAAGGAATTTTTCTTCGAGTCTCAGTGTCACGTTGACACAACGTGCATATTTTTTAATGAAAAATTATTAATACAAATCCCAATTAATATTGTCTAAATTTAAACTAATAATCTATTCTAAATCTAATTTAAAAGTTTTTAATAATAACTATCTTTTAAAGCTTTCATTTTTCCTCTTGGCTTTTTCAATTACAGCGCATTAACGTACTTCTAAATCATTTCCCTCTTATCAGCTGCTTTGAAATAAAATAACAGTTGACGCTGGCTAAAAGAATAATCATAACACCTCTTCGCTCGCATATGTTTTCTCTGCTCTGCTGAAACAGATGTGTTTGCGGTTTTCCTCTGCTGTGCAAGAAGCATATTGCTTGAAGTTGATGCCGGCTAAAAGAATAATAATAACAACACCTCTTCCTCGCATATATCTTTGCTCCAGCTGAAGCAGATGTGTTTGCGGTTTTTCTCTGCTGCACAAGAAGCATATTGCTCGAAAAACACCTGCTAAAATTATTCCAGAAAGTTCGGGCTCTTTCTACAGACACATGTTTTAACGTTTTTTTCTTTAGCAGTTGGAGAGTAATTTTTGGTGGGGCAAGCCACTCACTTCATGTGAGGAGGCTTTGCCCACCACGACGCGTTGCACGGATTAGCATCTATGCCGTTCACACGTTTGGTGACGGAGGCTTTCACAACGCCGAGATGTTTTTATCAACATGCTTCCCCAAGTTTACTTTTGAATGCAATGTATTGTAAGAGTTTTAAATGTATAATCCTGCGTTTTGGAAATTAGTGACTGTTCCAGTGTGAAAATAAAATAATATGTTTCAAGTTTAAAAGTGTTGAGTGAGACTCCTTATTTAAAGGGAATGTGGTCTTCAAAATGTTTTTTTTTTCTCCTGAAGTAAAATGTGTTAGCCCAGTGTTCAAAGTGTTCATGTGATCATGTTTCAGAAGAAAAACGACATGCGCCATCAAAAGCGAATTTCATTCTTGGTCTTGGAGTCTGTCCTTCCTCGTCCCTCTGATGTGGGATTTCTGGTGCATGTGTGATTTCGTTCAGTGGGGAAGAAAAGCATGTTCACCCCTACGACATTGTGTATGTCATCGTGTTCCGTATGAAAGAAAGTACGTCTTACCTAGGGGGAATAATTCTCCTTTCGACATCATTGCGAGTGTGAATTTAAAATGTGATCCGCTATACGATCGTCTTCTCAAAACTATGTCGCTCTCACTACAAAGTCGTACCAGTTATAATCTTTACAAAATAATTCATCGTCGTTTTACGATCACCACCTTTCACCGTACATCTCCATTTGATACTCAGTATAGAATTGGATGATAAAAATCATTCTTGTCTGAATGGGTTTCCAAGCTACTTTATTAACATTATTAACAATCTTTAAATTTTCAAACAGGTACATTATTTCCATTAAAAAAGATATTGCATCCCCCCAGAAGGAATGCACAAGCTCTTTCCTGTTTTCTAAATGAGATGATTTATAACTTTGAAATATCCAAAATTTCACGAATTCCTGGTAAGAATTTTAAGTTTTGTAATCTGTGTTGTAATGTACGTGGAGAAGGAAAAAGAAAATTCATTGCTAAAAGTTTCTTATAAACCCCAGATCTGTAACTAAATTTTAGCACTAGAGCATTGTTAACAGTCTCGTTTGACCATTTTCCAGGAACTTGTTATGTTGACGAGCTAAAATTTGGTCATCATTAAAAATTAGAATATACCGGGCATTGTGTTTACAGTTTTACATCTTAATCTATAATTTTCATTAGACATTGTTTTTAGTTTATTCCTTAGCATTTGAATTTCATTTTACTGTTTCTGAATTAAACAGGTGGCCTTTTCAAGAGAGTTTTTAAGCTGGTTAATAGTGGATTCATTCAGATTATTATCATTGGAATTCTCTTGGCTGTCAGTCAGTTTTTCTTTTCTTTTCCATTGCAATGGCAAATGGAGAAAATATCATAGGGATAGCAGGGTTTTTCTTTTCAGTTTCCAATTTTACCTTCTTCAACAACTTCCCACTGCTCAGAGTCAAAGTGCATCTAAAGGGGGGAAAAAAGGTTGTTTAGTATCTTTAGATTTACTGTCAACAAATAATTAAGAAAAAATTATCACCAAAGAAGAAAAAGAAATCTTAATCCTGCACAGAAAAAAAAGTTCAAAAGTAAATATGAGAATAATCTAACATATAATCTGGCATGCAAAGCCTTTATCAGTTAAATTTACGGATAAATCATTTTTTATTTTGGGTACATGTTAAAGGTCAAAATTAATGGCTGGCACTCGCCATGTGAAGACTGTATTTGTGAAAGTGGCGACTGCAAAGTCACCAAAGTTTATTCCCGCCTCCTTTCTTTTTTGCAGACTTTTTCAAAGTTTTTATGAATTGAAAGTAAAATAAAAATGGGAAACGTTCAAACAGATGTTCTTGAAAGTAGCCAACAGAGCTGCAAGATCGACTTTGATGGAGGAGGGGATAGGGCTGGATCATTGATAGATGGTATTAGTACCACTTGACCAATTAGCAAAAGTGATCATCCATTCTGGAAATTTACAAACAGGGGTTACGACAACATCTACAATTCCGGTTGGAAGCAGACACCTGCTCTTGTTTGTTTTTGCAGTTTCCTGCACCTGCAATACACCAGCTCTCTTCCTGAGAACAAAAATCAGATAAGTGGCGAGCATGCATTTACAGTGGACTCTCTCTATTCTGAACACTAAAGGGACCAGGGAAAAGTGTTCAGATTACGGGGGTGTTCACTATAGAGGGAGATTGAGAAATGTGGGTACGCAATGAAATTTTAGATTATATAGAATGCTTAGCCTAGTTAGCCATGCTAGTTACTGAGATGGAGGTGCTTAGTTTAGATTTGACAGCTAGTGCAATGTCAAATAAAATTCAGTCGGACCTGTATCCTAACATTTCATTTTAAAAATTTATTATTATTAAAAATGTTTTACAAAATATATAATAATACATAATTATATATAATATATAAATTGTTAATTACTTGAAAGAATTAGTAATTTTAGTCTGTTTTTGAAATGTATATGCTCGTGCAGCATACATATTGTCTAGTTGTTTAAGAAGTGGAAAGGATTCCGGATGATGCTCAACCGCATAGTCCATCATGTCTTGAATTCCTTTGCCATATTGCTTGAATGTAAGTGTTATTTTTGTTTCATTAGTGTCTTAAGGTTCTGCTTCTTCTTCACTATCCTCTTCCTCTTCAACGATGTTGTTGTCGCAAATCGGAAGGCTTCCATCGACTTCGAGATAAGAGTCAGGTTCAGTTTCAGTATGAAGCTCCTGAAGAATTGACCCCAAGTCATTCACAGCTTTTGATACTTGGTCCTCTATTCCTAAATGTTCATCATCACACGGGAATCCTGCTTTATAAAAGCATCTCTTGATAGTGTGAGGGGTTACTTCATTCCAAGCCATTGATATCCAGTGGACAGCATCCATAACGTTGACTTTCTTTGTTCGTTCAGCTGCAGAATTTGCCTCCTCCATTACCAGGGACATTTTCCTCAGAAAATGGATTCGGTAGTGAGCTTTAAAGGTCTTGATTACTCCTTGATCCAATGGTTGGATAATAGTACAGTTTGGTGGTAGAAACTTCAGGCTCACATTGCTCAGTTTCATGTTTTTGTGTGATGCTGCATTATCCATAAGAAGAAGAATTTTTCTTCTTTCTCTCCTCATCATCTTTGATGTCTTCCAACCAGTTCGAGAAAATTGGGAATGACATCCAGGTTTTTCGATTTGATTTATACTGAACAGGCAATGATGCGATATTCACATTTTTGAAGCATCTTGCTTTTTTCACTTTTTCCGATTACCAGTGGTTTGAGCTTCTCTCCTGTGGAACTGGCACAGAGCATGACGGTAAGTCTTTCTTCCGACATTTTCGCACCCACACATTTCTCACTTCTTTCTGCTAAAGTTTTGTTTGGAAGGGCTCTGAAAAACAGGCCGGTTTCGTCGGCATTAAAAATATCAGCTGCGTTGAAATCCTTTTTTAAGTCTGCAAATTTAGTTTTCCACTCTTCCACAGTGTCCATATTTATGTCTGCAGATTCACCATTCATAATTTTAAATTCAATATTATGCCGACTTTTGAAACGAGTCAACCATCCTTCCGATGCTTTGAATTCTTTGATATTTTCCTTTTCTGCAAAATCCAAAACAATCTGTTTTAGCAAAGGTACAGTGACTGGAAGATTCTTTGTTCTCATTTGTGTAAAAAACTTCCAGACGTTATTGTTTATGCTCTCGTTTCCCATTTTTTTTTTTTTCAAAAATTCTACACTTTGAAGACGGTTCATTTGCTTCAAAAGCAGCTATAATTCTTTCTCTTTCTTGCTGATTTCATTGACTTGGCCTACAGAAATTCCAAACTCTGCTGCAATTTTTCTTTGACCAACTTTAATTTTTTAACAACTTTGTATTTTTCTCGAAGTTTCAGTTCTTTCCTTTTTTTTCGCTTTAGCACGTATTTCCGACATATCTGCGTAACTACAGTGATTCTTATCCTGCAGTGAAATGATGAAAACTTTATTCTTTTCTGAGCAAAAAGGAACAAAGCCAAATAGATTATGCTACTTCACCTCTCTACAAGCCATACGACACATGACTTCAAATACACGCCTAAATAAACACCTGCCTAAACACTTCCATTTCCTTGGTCAAGATTACAGTTGCATCAAAGGCCGGCAATTTCAGATCCATCCGCTGGTTTCTGCACTGTATCATATGAAAAAGCCGAAGGGGGAGGGGGGTTGCAAGCTCTGTGAATGAGGGAATACAAAAGAACTTCCCAAAACTTGAAATGCTGTACCCTCCAGTCACGAGGGGTGAGTTTTTCTCTGAATTTCCATGCCAGAGGAATTCCTCGAATTCCAGTTGCCAACACATGTTCAGTTTACGGAGAGGTAAAGGTTGAATGAGGATCAAAAGTAGCGTTCATAATAGCGGGGTGTTCAGAATACAGAGAGTTAATCTAATGGAGGATCAAAAGTAGCGTTCATAATAGCGGGGTGTTCAGAATACAGAGAGTTAATCTAATCTAATCTATGGAGCTTCGCCGGGACTGTCGTAATGTGTTCATATTACCGGGGTGTTCGCATTAGAGAGTGTTCAGATAGAGAGAGTCCACTGTAGATTATGCTACTTCAGCTCTCTACAAGCCATACGACACATGACTTCAAATACACGCCTAATAAACACCTGCCTAAACACTTCCATTTCATTGGTCAAGATTACAGTTGCATCAAAGGCCGGCAATTTCAGATCCATCCGCTGGTTTCTGCACTGTATCATATGAAAAAGCCGAAGGGGGAGGGGGGTTGCAAGCTCTGTGAATGAGGGAATACAAAAGAACTTCCCAAAACTTGAAACGCTGTACCCTCCAGTCACGAGGAGTGAGTTTTTCTCTGAATTTCCATAACAGAGGAATTCCTCGAATTCCAGTTGCCAACACATGTTCAGTTTACGGAGAGGTAAAGGTTGAATGAGGATCAAAAGTAGCGTTCATAATAGCGGGGTGTTCAGATTAGAGGGTGTTCAGAATACAGAGAGTTAATCTAATGTTAAGTCTATGGAGCTTCGCCGGGACTGTCGTAATGTGTTCATATTACCGGGGTGTTCACATTAGAGAGTGTTCAGATAGAGAGAGTCCACTGTAATTCTTTTCATACGATCTATTAATACCAAAAAATTAAACATTTCAAGATTTATTTCGGTATAATAAATAAGGCTTTTGGCCAGCAAAGAGCATAAAGCTGATGACAGATGTCAGTTGCAGAAAATTAACAACATTCTTCATGAGTAGACCAGTGGAGTATGTAAAAGGGCAGCCAAAGAGGATTAAAAAAGAGGGGTACTTTGTTCTCAAAAAAAGCATTTTTGTGTACCATGTAGAAAATATTCAGAATTGGTTGTTTGAAGCAATCTCAAAATGATTAAAGCTTATTCCTAAACCTTCATTTCCTAAAGACTGTGACATAAATTCAGATCAATGCATGTCACGAAATCGCTCAAATTTTCCAACTCACAAAAAGTCATTTTTCATTCCTAAATGAATCTACAATTCTCTAATGCTTAGTAAATATCTGTAATAACTATAGATAATCTGAAATAGGAAGGCCAGATAATGATTACACTAAGCAATCATTTAGAACAAAAAGTTGCAAGTGCGCAACCCCCCCCCCCCCCCAATTATAAACAATAGAAGCTGCATACTAACAGCTTTCACTAAAGTGGCAGTCTAGATTTATGATTGTTTAGTAATCAAATATAACATCCACATTATAGGATCGATGGCAAAATCATTTTGAACCCCTTTCTTACCCCCCCCCCCCAACTGAAAGTGTTATGTGCCAGATTGCAGTTTTCTATAGTTGCATTAGCTGAAAATAAACATCCCAGAAGGTGCCTGTGGGTTACGCAAGCGAAAGGAAACTGGTAACATAAAAAAGTGATGACTACCTGAAAAGCATCTAAATTAGGGAAAAAAGTGACTATTTGTAAAAGGACATTGTATTGGTTTTCATTTATGAGAAATGTCTGCTTACATTGCTTGGAATTTTGTGAAGGAACTGTTACACATCGTGTTCTATTAAGGGTCGTTTCAACCGATCGTATTTTTACTACAGTATCATTTTGATACAGTTTTTTGTAAAGAGATGATCGACCATCTTGACAGCGGCGATCTCTGTAACAGAAGGGGCCGGGAAAATGACAAGTTTTGGCAAATAAGAGTAAAAACATGGATATGCCAGGGCAACGGGGGGGGGGGGGGAGAGGACTGCCAAGCATTGAAAGGTTGCAGGGTGCCACCTCAGACTAGAGGACATGGTAAGAGGTTGGTTGGTTGGTTGGTTGATTGTTGTTTATTGGCACAAGGTCCAAAAAGGACATGCTGCGCCAGACAAGGAGTTAAAAACGTATCATGATGTATTCAGATGAAAGGTACCACTAAAATCTAGTAAAAGCTAAAATGTAAAGACTAAAAAGGTGAAAAGTAACATTCAAAATGTGTTAAAAGTAGATAAAAGGTCAAACAAAGACATCTGGATGGGGGATCCCATCCAGATGCAAGTCAGAAGTGTGCAGATACGTCACACCGAAAAGAGAATGTTAGCCCGTTGAAGGAATAAAAACAAGTGCTGGTGAGGGGTTTCACCCAAAAGATACTCAAGTCTGGGATGAGAACAATTAAAATTACTTAGGTAAAAGGCTTTAAAAGCAGAGCAAGAGGTTAAAAGATGATGTATGGTAAGAGGAGTATGACAATGAGGGCATTCAGGAGCAGGTTCACCCAAAAGGAGGTACTGATGGGTAAGTCTCGTATGGCCAATCCGAAGACGTGTCAGAATGACATCGTGCTTGCGGTATGATAGAGTGGACCAGTGGGTAAGGGCTGGCCGGATAGAGTGAAGTTTGTTTTGGGTTTCACAGTCCCATATATGATTCCAAGTGCCTTTTGTTAGGGAAGAAATGCCAGATTTTATATCAGTATAGGGTAGATCACGATTATATGGGACAGTAGAATGCCTGGCCAAAGAATCGGCTTTTTCATTTCCGAGAATCCCAGTATGGCTAGGTATCCAACAGTAGAGGATGTTTTATCCACGGTTCATGAGTCTCTTGTGCATGCGTAATACTTTCAAAATATAACTATGAGTTAGGGAGCCGGATTTCAGATTCTCCAAGACACTTAGTGAGTCAGAGTAGATGATGAAGTGTTTGGTATTTGTTCTTGAGATGTAAAGAAGGCTTTCATAAATAGCTATTAATTCGGCTGTAAATACAGAACAAAATGAAGGTAGGGTATAGTTGTAAGAATGATTATGATGTACATAAGCAAAGCCAACGTGATTATGAGATTTTGAGCCGTCAGTATACAGTTCTTCGAAGTTTTGATATTTCCTTTTATGGTCTAGAAATAACTGTTTATATATTATGGGGTCAGTGTTTGGTTTTGTGAAGCCTTCGAATGGTTGTAGGTAGGGAATCTGCAATTTGGTCCATGGTGGGACTTCATGAAATGAACAAGTAGATACATTAAGATCCTCCAATTGGGTACCGACTACACTCCTACGGATCCTAAGTCCGAAGGGGGGAGTGCAGGAAGGGCGATTTGCATAAAACTGGTCCAGTTGGGTATCTATGAAAGAATCCTTTAAGGGATGTGAAGAATGAGAAAAGATGCGAAAATAGGTATTCAATGACAATTTGTGGCGTATGAGAGTGAGAGGTGGTTCATGACAGGTGACGTAAAGGCTATGTACAGGTGATGTCCTAAAAGCTCCAGAGCATATGCGTAGTGCAGTATGATGCACGGTGTCAAGTTTTTTTAGCATTGATTTAGAAGCCGATCCATAAACGCAGCTTGCATAGTCCATTTTGGAATGGATAACAGCTCGGTAGATCCGCATCAGAGCATCACGCTCTGCCCCCCAAGAGGTATTGGTTAAGACCTTTAAAATGTTGAGTTTTTTTTCGCATTTTCTACGAGTGTCAGAAATATGATTAGCAAACGTAAGTTTTTTGTCAAAAGTTAGACCTAAAAATTTAACGGAGTCCTTCACAATGATTTTAGTGTGATTGAGGTAGAGTTCTGGATCCGGGTGGATTCCACGCTTCCGGCAGAAGTGAGTGCAAATAGTTTTTTCTGCAGAGATATTATACCCATTTGTATTGCACCATTTTTGGATGCGATTAATAGTGGTCTGAAGCTGCCGTTCTATGTAACGCATGTCTTGCCCCTGACAGGAGATCTGTAGATCATCAACATATAGGCTACCGTGTACTGTTGGAGGGAGCTGGTTAAGGATATTGTTGATTTTTATAGAAAAGAGGGTGACGCTAAGGACAGAGCCTTGTGGTACACCCTCTTCTTGTATAAAGTTATCTGAAAGGGTGTCTTTGATGCGTACTTTGAAGTTCCCGAGTGAAAGAAAATTCTTGATAAATATAGGTAGGTTTCCACGGAAGCCCATATTGAAGAGATCACGCAGTATGCCATATCTCCAGGTGTGGTCATAAGCTTTTTCAATATCAAAGAATATTGACACAAGGTGGTTCTTTCTTAAGAATGCGTTAGGGATTTGAGTTTCTAGATGTAAGATGTTATCCATTGCGCTTCTGCCTTTGCGGAATCCACTCTGGAAAGGGTGTATATGGCCCTCAGATTCCAAGACATATACCAGACGAGTATTAATCATACGCTCCAGTAGTTTGCACAGGCAACTAGTTAAGGCTATGGGACGATAGTTATTGGGATTAGTGGTATCTTTTCCAGGTTTGGGGAAGGGTATGACTATGGCATTTCTCCACTCTAAAGGGAAGGATTGCTCATTCCATATTCTATTGTATAACTGCAAGAGATTAGCTAACGAGTCATGGGAGAGATGTTTAAGCATGTCGTTTGTGTCACCGTCAGGGCCAGGGGATGTGTTTGATGATTGTCTTAAACTTTTTAATAGTTCATTCATAGTGAAAGTACTATTGTAGCAGAAGTTAGAGGAGGTTTCAAAGTTAAGTTTATGGTGTTCGGATTGTTTCTTGTATGGAAGAAAGGTGCTAGAATAGGTGGTACTGCAGGATGTGAACGCAAGAGATTGACCAATGGTATGTGCAATTCTTTTTGTATCTGAAATAATTTGGTTATTGATGGATAGGCAGGATATGGAGTGATTACTATAGATACCCATGATTTTTTTAGTTTTGTCCCATAGCTCCTTACTGGAGGTAGAGGGAGAGATACTGGAGACGTACTGAATCCAGGATTCTCTCTGGGTACGTCTCCTTATCTTGCGTGCATTTGCACGAGCTTTTTTAAACCTGATAAGGTTTTCAGTGGTGGGGTACCGCCGAAAATTACCCCACGCTTTTTTCTGCTGTTTTTTGGCTAGGGTGCAAGCCTCATTCCACCACGGTTTTTTAATTCTATGGTTGCTTTTAATGGATTTTGGAATGCTCGCGTCAGCTGCATTTATGATGATAGAGGTGACATTCTTAACCACTTCGTCTATGTTGCCTTCAATAATATTTGGCAATATGGTAGATAGCAAAGTAAAGGTCTGCCAGTCTGCTTTATCATGAATATATCTAGGTATGTTAGTGGTTTGGTTGAGATTCTGATATAAGGGTGAGAGAATGATCGGAAAGTGATCGCTGTTATGCAAGTCACCAGAAACAGAGAAATTATATAAAGGGAGGATTGAAGGGGAACAGATGGCAAGGTCTATGGCATGAAAGGATTTAGTTGGGTGATGGAAGTAAGTATTGTCGCCGTTATTCATAATACATAAAGAGAAATCAGTTGTTATTTGTTCTATTTGTTCACCTCTAGTATTGGTATCTTTGCTGCCCCATAATGGACTATGGCCATTCATGTCACCAAGGAGTATAAATGGTGTTGGAAGTTGATGAATAAGGTTATTGAGAGAGGTTTGGCTGATGGTTTCATTAGGAGGGAGATAAATGCAGCAGATGGTTGTTAGCTGTTTTAATTTGACACGAGCGGCAACTGCTTGGAGTTTTGTATTCAGATTGACTATTATGTAAGGATAGTTATTGTTGATTAACAGGGCCACACCACCAGAGGCCCTGTCCCTGAGTTCATAGTCTTTCCATAGAATTGTATATTTGTGGATGGTAGGATGTTTATCTGCTTTGAGGTAAGTTTCTTGCAGAGCAAAGCAGGCGGGATTGTGGTCATAGAGAAGTGTTTTAAGGTCATCAATTTTATACTGAAAACCGTGGCAGTTCCATGACAGCAACAATGCCATAATTATGTATTGTTATGGGCATTGTGCGTGTCCTTTGTAATCCCTGCAGACATATCAGGCGGTTTTATTTCTTCGTGTTCCATCGATTCTTCATCACTAATATCAGTTTCAGATGGATCTAGTTTTAAAATTTTATCATCAATATGTGGCTGTGGAGGTACCTTTTTTCGTTATATTTTAATTTGTAAGTAGCTGTTTTACTAAGCTGTGGTCTGATTTGGGTAGAGCTATTACTTGTTACCTTTTTTTTAGGTGGAGTTTTTGGGGATGTAGAGCAAGGTTTGTTCTGCTTAAGAGTACTTTGTTTACTTGTTATGGTATTGATGGTGGAAATATTTGATGGAGAGTCGGTTTGAATCGCTATTGATTTCGTAGATTTTACTATTGCAGCATAGGATAGGCCAGGTTTTGGTGTACGAGCTTCTATTATTTTACGAGCTTCAGGGTATGAGATTCTTTGTGTAGCAAGTATTGACTGGATTTCTTTTTCAAATGCCCATTTTGGGCATGACTTTGAATATGATGGATGTTCCTGTTTACAATTGACACATTTTGCAGCTGCAGAGCAGGTATCACTGTCGTGGTCAGAGGCACCACAACGAGCGCAGGCCGGTGACCCACGACAGGAAGTTTTAGTATGACCGAACTTTTGACACTGGAAGCAATGGATAGGATTTGGTATATATGGTCTAACGGGACATAATAGATAGCCAGCTTTAATATGGGATGGAATTGTGGGACACTGGAAAGTCAGAATAATATGTTTAGTGGGTATAATTTGGTTATTGCGTCGGATAGTGATTCGACGCACAGCACATACTTTTTCATCTTTTAGGTTTTCTAATATTTCGGCTTCAGAGCAGTGCAAAAGTTCAGGTTCTGATACTACTCCTCATGAGATATTTAAGGATGTATGGGGTGTCACTGTAACAGGTTTTAGGCCAAAGTTTTTAATCTTCATTATTTTGGATGCTTGTCTATTGCTTGATACTTCAACTATAAGGTCTCCAGATCGTAATTTTTTAACTTTTTTGACTTCTCCTACATTGTCTGTGATACATTTGTGTATTAAGAATGGTGATGTTTCATTAAAGGTACCTTCAACATAGTGGATGATGAAGAATCGAGCGTTCATATGTGAAAGTTGTGCATCAGTGTTTTCATTAGGAGTGGACAGTGGATTTAAGGTATGCGGAACATTGACGTTTGACAAAGAATTTTTCATAGCCATGTTGGGAGAATTGAGATTCGGACCCGACCGCACCACCCACCACGGAGCCCAACGAGGGGGTGTGCAATTGCACACCAGTGCTAATCGGGTCTATACGCGCTCAGTACATCCCTTAGGCAGCGTCCACCCTTAACGACGTGCCCAGTAGATGTCCGATTGCTTGATCCCTAGCAGTTGATCGAAATCAGTACCACCAGCCAATTGATATACAGGGGAACGCTGTATACCTCCCGTTTACCCGAAGCCGAGGCCAAAGCAATGTGTTGAGGTTTCTCCCGTGTCTGTGGAAATTCCGTAATGATGATTTCCTTTACGGGAACACCCCTCAATTACCAGGATCCCCATTTCCGGGGACACGGGTCTCCACGCACGGCCAACACGTGGGTAGTTTTCCGCCAATAGAAGCTGACAGCACAGGGCGACCACAGCTTCTAAAGGGGGGCCCTCACCTCCACAGAGGAAACTACACTGAGGGGGAAAAGGAAGAAGATAGCTAAGAGAAGAGGAGGGTAGGACAAAGAAAAGCGAAAGATCGCTGGGGCCCCGGGATTGCGACACCCGTAAAAACCTAAAGTAGGTTTTTCCCCTGAGGGGAGAGGAGTAAGAGGAGAAAAAGATAAAAACAGTGCAAGTTTACTTGCACTCAAAAATAAAACTGCATCAAGTATTCCAAATGAGAGCTGTCTCATTTTTTACAATAATTTTTTAGAGTAAACTACAAAGCATCAGGCTGTTTTATTGGCTTTTTAAAGAGTGGCAGTAGGGGGACACTACAGAAAAATGCTTTTGATAAAAGCAAGGTCATAGCCAGGGAAAAAGGATGATAGAATGAAATTTTGGACATCACCTAATAAATATAAGGGGCACATTTCACTAACTGGGAATATTTTTATATGGGGTCCGCATAAAACTTAAATTTTTTTATTTATTTAGATTTAATGTTCTGAAAATGTTAATCAACACCAGTGGTGCCGACTTCTAAAAATTTCTGTGGGTGCTCTAGAAGAGGTGTGGATGGGGTTAAACCCCCACCTTCATCTCACATATTGGTTATGACCTTGAGTTAAAACAAACTTACTTTTCCATCAAGTGAGTCGATCGGTTGAACAATCAGACCCCCTAGAGGTCCATATATTATCAGCAAAGTTTTTATGATGACCCAGTATTTTTTATTCATAGTTAAAATATTTGAAAAAACTAATATACCGCGCTAAACTAATACTGGGAGCATTTGTTGCAGTTCATAGCGAGGGATTCACTATGGGATTCAGAAAGGTACCAAGAATGTGCCGGAAGGGCAAGCCAAGTCATTTTCTGGCAGAATACAGCTCAAGATAAGTGTGGCAGTTAGAAGTAGCCAGAGCCTCCCTGGCACCCTTCTTCGTCAAGACATCCATCTTCTCACTACTCTCAATTTTGCAGGTTCAATGATAATTAATTATTGAGAAATTAATTATGCAAACTTTTATGTTTTCTGCAAGATATGCCATTTTTTCTCTGAATTTCTTAAATAACTCCTTACCTGTAGAAGTTACTTAAGTGAAAATTTGTTTCAAGGCATAACTTTTTAAGCTGACTCCAAAAATCTTTTCAAAATTTGTGTATCTTTAGTTTATGCATGAGTATTGCATTTTCTAAAGAAATAAATATGCAATAATATCTTTATTCGTCGAAGTAATCTCCATTATTTTTCAGCACGAGGCCAGCAGCATAGAAGGCTTCATCTTTTGATGGGATGAAGTCATCAATGGATTTTTGTACTTCTTCCACAGTGGAGAAGTGCACAAAAGACAGGGCATTGTTCATTGACTGACATAAATGATAGTCCGAAGGAGCTAAGCCAAGGCTGTACGCCGGGTGCTCCAAAACTTCCCAGCCAAACATTACTACCAGTAAATGGATGTTTACGATCGATTTCCTGCTTCAGTTGCAGCAGTTGTTGTTTATAGTGTTCATCAATTACACTTTCACCGGGCTCCAATAGTTTGTAATACAGTACACCCTTCATATCCTTCCCGACAATCTGTGTGCTATCTGACCATTGGCAGTGGGTGCTGAAAATATTGGAGATTACTTTGACGAATAAAGGTATTATTGCATATTTATTTCTTTGACATGCTCTTTAAAACTTATTACTAGACCCAATACAGTAGAACCTCGATTCATCCTTTTTCATGGGGTGCTTAAGAAAATGCGATGAATACGGGAAAACGACAAATGCAGGTTTTAGTCGAAATATGAAGAAAGCAATCTTTATGCATATACACAATGACTGTATACCAACCAATACTAATTTGTTACAAACTTGTGAAACAAATAAATCGAAGATGAAAAGTAAGTGATACTTACTTTAAAAAATCCATAATTTTATATGGGGTTTTTCATTATTTTGAAATTTCAGAAATTAAATAGTAAATTTTCAAGATTTACAATATTTTTCTGGTCCTCTTATGTGATTTTATGTTCGTATAAAAGTTCATACAGTTTTAAATAGTGTTATTGCTTCAGACCAACTTTGTACTAGTGCAGGCTTAGCCTCATGGGAATGAACATTATCCGCTGATTCACAATTATTTTCATTTTTTGAATCATTAAACATTTCTTCCATGTTTAGGATACTGCATGTCTCACCATCTTGATTAATGGAAATATAATCATTAAATTTCACACTATACACATCTTCAACGGGCAACCACTGCTCATCTGATCATCAATAAACCAGTGGCGGCCCGTGGTCAAAACTGTTAGTGCAGCCGGAAGCATATGACCCCCCCCCTCCATTCCTCCGGACAGGATTGGAAAATCTTTGTTACTGAATTTGAAAGCTAGCGGATTAAGCCCTCACCGAGGGGAAAAAAAAAAAAAATAGAAATGACATAAAAAAATGTAAGAGATAATAATTTACTTCCATAAAATGGACATATATTTCAACCAGCCGTTCTTATCCTCAAAATTGCATTAATCCGTGTCTGATTCGAAGTTTCCTTAGAATTTCCTTTTGTAACGATAACTTGAGAAGAAAGGAAAAAAAAAAAAAAACTTACTTATTTTTTATAAGTCAAATCAATCATCCTTTCTTTTAAACATGCGAATCGGTCAGTGATGTCACCATAAAAAGGCGTTGTTTTAATTCAGATATCAATAATTTTAAACGCTCTTTAAAATTTCCCATGTTTAAAGAATTTTCTCGCTCGCCATGTCCTCTAAATGGCAGTTCTTGCTTACTTAAAAACAATACTGCTTTGATGGGTAATTGTCCATTCATAAGTGTCTATTAAGGCTTACCTTCTTGATAAATTCAGCAATATAAAGTCGTAGTCGAGAGTTTCCCAAACATCTATTCTCCTTACCCCTACGGTGCTGCCAATTTTCTTTTCAGCGCTCTGGGCTGAACCAAAGATTTTCCCAACTGAATTGCGGGAAGATTAAAGTGCTTTTTTTCTGAATGAGCGATCCGGCCACAATACGTTTTTTTCTGTTTGGTTTTTTTCGGAGATTTTTTAATTTACCGTAGAAATTCCACAATTCTAATCTGAATTTAGGAAAATTAGTAGAATAAATTATTTTAAAGTATGTGCTGATAATTTTAAGTGCAGCCCGGCTGTACTTGCTGTATCCCACGAGCCGCCACTGCAATAAACCAAGAAATAACACCAGGAAACAATTACAGTTTGTATGACATATGGATCTCCTTAGCGTTCATTTTCATTTTGGTCAGGAGAAAAATTTTACAACGATGAATGCGGGGAAAGTCACTTTTTGGCGAACGATAGATGCGGGTTTCTTTAACGTTATTCAAATACAATTTGTGCAGGGACCATAGAAATAAAGCGATCAATGTGGGAAAACGATGAATGCAGGAACGATAGATCGGGGTTTCAATGTATATGAAAAGTCACATGAAAATTTAATAACATTTTTGCTCAGCTTCTGAGCAGAGAGCCAAGATGAAATTTTTTTGGGGTGTAGTGGCATACCCTCTCAACAACATATAAAAATTTAAAAAAATTAATCTTGTTTTTTAGAAAATACAATGCTCATTCATAAACTATAGAAAATAAGCAAATTTTGATAACATTTTTAGAATCAGCTAAAAAAGCTAAAGCTAGTAACAAATTTTCACTTCAGTAACTTCTACATTTAAGGAGTTATTTAAAAAATCGGAGGAAAAATGGCGTATCTTGCAGAAAACTTAATAATTTGCATAATTAATATCACCGTGATTAATTACCATAGAAAATAAAGTTTGTGGTTATCTCTGCCCATAAATCATTTTTATTAAATTTGAGGAAAATCTAAGTTGGTGCGGTGAACTGCACTGTTTGATCTAACATGGAATGACCTTTTTACATTTCATAATTTGTATTTTCATTCTATTCATTCTATTCATTTAGAAAGTATTGCAAAATTCTCTCTGTGTGTTTAAGATATACTTTTATTTTTTTATTTTATTTTTCACAACATTACCTTTTTTTGTGTGTGTGTGCATGAAGAAACAGTCTAATGTTTATATATATATAACTTAAAGTAATTTAATACTTTTAAAATTATTAAAAAGTTGAGTGAGAGAGAAATTTTGCGAGAACATATAACTTTAATACTTAAACTATGATTATGGTTATTTAATACTAATGATCATACTGTTATATTTTTTCTTCACAAATTTAATTCAGTTATTAAATTAAAAAAACCATACCAGTACAAATAACTTTTTAAACAATTAATAAGAAACTCCCTTTAGATAAATAATAATAAAATTATAACAGTCTCTACATAATCTCTTTCTCCCCCTGAATCTTTCAGAAAATGTCATAAAAAATTATATTTATAAATTTGAACTAAATAAATTATCACGATTATTCAATCAGATAAAAGTTAAAATGAAATAACAATAAACTAATACGTTTTTAGAAATGAAATAACAATAAACTAATACGTTTTTAGAAATAAGTTCTAAAAACTAAATGAAATAACTAAAAACTAACAATATCTAATAAAGTTTAGATAAATGAAACTAAGTTTCATTTATAAACTTCATAAAAAATGTAAGTGTGTTTAAAACAATCTTCTTAAATCTGAAAGTAAATAAAAACAATTGAATTAGGGTGGAAAAATTAAGACTCACTAATGGCAGACGCCTTTTGTGTGTGTGGAGGGGGGAGGGGGGCTAATAAAAATTTTAAAAAGCTAATTCGACATAAACAAATTATGCAATAAAACAAATATTGCACTAAAGCAATGTCTTTTTCTCTAAAAGGGTCTAAATAAAACTAAAAGATTACTTTCACCTAAACAAAATATACAATAAAGCAAAATATTCTCTAGAATAGTCTGTTTTTTAGAGGTAGGGAGGGGGTGGGCTGAAGCCCTTTATTGCTTATCTTGGATCCAAATTAGAAAAGTATAAAAATTAATACATTGATTACAAATTTTTCACATTATTTTTCTTAATTAATGTTGATATTTAGTTTAATGAAATCTTTTTTGATTATGCTTAATATACATATATATAATACAAATTCGCTTGTTTCTTAAACACAGATTTTAGTTATCACTCACTTCGCATAAAAATGAATAATTTGTTGGCTTCCAGTTCATTCCTTTTACATTTTTTGTCCAAACAGATTTTCATTTTTGGGAAATGCTTGCATAATAAAACCTTGTTTGGTTTGATTCTAATAGCTATGAGTAAAGCCAGGCATTTTGCTGAAACAATTAAATAATTGAAAAAAAGATTAGCGGAAGAACATTATTATAAAAAAATTATTTTAAATATGAAATCATAGCATCTATTTTAGCTGTTTTCAATAAACTCTAGAATATCTTTTATGGCAAATCATTCCATAGTACTTAGAAACAATTTATTACATTTTTATTATTTCTATTAAGTGTTTAATGGGTCATATGTTATGGGGTCATATGTTCATGGGTCATATGTTAGTAACATATGACCCATGATCAAAACTTTAGAATATTATATTCAGTCTTTGAAACTCACCATAGAACATTTAGAAGGTGTCAATGTTAAATCTGTGGGGTAAAAAATTCTAGTGAGTGTGACATTATTCTGCATAACCCTGTTTTTTTAATTAGCTTCTAAACAACTGCAAGCATTATTTGCATATTGCACATTAAAATTTTTAAATGAGGCACCTAGCAGTGTATGTGTGGCAGGGGCGTAGCAGAAATTTTTCATGGGGGTTACGACTACTACAACTCATATATATGTATACGTGTGTGTGATAATGTAATGAAGAATATACATTTTGTATGGCAAAAAATTCCTCATGGGTGGGGGTTATGACCCCCCTAACCCCCCCCCCTTGGCACGCCCCTGATGTGTGGTGATACAACAGACACAATTATTCATATAATTTTTCCTTTGAAAGTGAAATTCTTTTAACTTTATTTTTCTGCAGTAAAATATTTATTTGTTGAACAATTTATATTTTTCTAAATAAAATCTTTATTGTATCTTTTAATAATACTCAAAATGATAAACATTTGTTAAACACAAATTCACACAAGAATTTTTATATTGAAAAGAACCTTGTCTATTTCACTATTGTGCTTTAAAATATCTGATTTATTCAAATGAAAATTTATTGATGATTTTCTTTTTTTTTAAGAGAGGATAATTAAAAAAAAAAAAAAAAAAAATCCAACCTTTTTTAATTGTAATTACCTTCTCTTGGTAATTCAAGCCTCTGAACAAAGTCGCTGATCCTGAATGCATTTCATTTTACACAGCCGATACTCCATAATATAAGGGACTGTTTTTCGACAGGGGCTTTGCATAAAAGGGAGTAGCCTCCCCTCCTACAATTCTCAAATTCTATTAAACTAACTTAACAAAATTAGATATTTAGCTGGCAAATTTGATAAAAAGACTTCAATGAAAATTGTAATTTACTTTCTATTTGTGGTACACTTCGAAAAATTACACAAACCAAGTTAGAAAAAGTTAAAAGTTGGTAATATACTTAATAAAAAAACAAATTGGCAAAAAACGATATTTGATTTGGCAGTTTATCAACATCTCCCCCCCCACACACACACACAAAAAAAAGTCTTAGCAATGGCCCTGGTTTTTGAAACTGAGTCCTCGTCAATACAAAAAAAACCTGCAGAAAATGCCTAAATTTAACTTTTCTAGTTATCCGACAATTATCATTTACTTATTTAAGCTATCACAAATTAAAGCAATTCAGTTAAATTATCAAGATAATGATTCAAAATAGGTGGTACAGTGACAAAGAATAATCAAAGGAAAAGGCTTCTTGTCCCCTGAGTCTTTTCCATTCCATTTCAAACTCCAAACCCAGAGAAATTTGATCTGGAAGGGGGGGGGGGCACAGAAATGTAGTGAACTAACTGTGGAGGTGACTGTGAGGTTTTGGTTTGCAGAATTACATGAACTTGAAAAAGTGCTATAAACAAATATTTAAGGAATTAGTCTAGTCCCCTAGTACATGGAAGGGGACTAGGTCACTAGTTTTCTTATGTGTTGAACGGGCACACTCATCTTATCTAATTAGTCAGATAAGTGGAAGGACACAGTAAACTTGATTCAATAAAATGTCCTTTTATGTCTGACAAGACAGATTACTTTTACTGATTAATTCAGACTATCAAAATCCTTAATTCCTATTCCATCTAGGCATTCCTGAAAATAGCTATTAAATTTCTAAAGCAAAATCTTGCCACTACTTGTATGAGTTTCATTGGTGTTTCACAAGCATCTGTCTAGAACTTTCTGCACTCATCTTGAATTGTATGAGCAGATCATTAATATAATTGTCAAATTTATCTTCCAATTTGTGAGCAATATGCTATGTGAAATCAGAAGGCATAAGAGAAAAAAGGGCTTCAATCCATTCGTTCAATTTCAAATCTCTTTTATTATCATTCAAAAGGAGTAAAGTAAAGGATGACATCCTCTTCTTTTAAATAAAATTTCTAGATTTAATTCCTGTTTTCTAAGTTTGATTTCAGAAATTTCATGCTCTTCACAAAGTTTTATTGCAGTAATTTCACACACTCATAAATTTCATAGCAGCAATTTCACATTCTTCTTTTAGTAAATCCATTTTACACCCTTTGACTTTCCTCTCTAAAATAATGACTTTCAGCTGCCATTTTACTAATTCTTCTTCAAAACCCTTGCAACTTATTTAAGGGGGGGGGGGTTAACCCATTTGTGCCCAGATATTTTGCAACTTTCTTTGATTTTTGCTAATACCAACAATAATAGATAAATTTTCTGATGTCAACTTCTTGGAAAAGGGATGATTTCTTTTAAAATCATTATGTATAAAAATTGAAATGTCAACATCCTACTTGGTCATATTAAAATATTTTGTGGAGTTGAGGTTCAATACTCGTGAGCGAAGGTTAGGAAAAATAAATAATGTTTTAGACTGATAGCGAAAATGCCGTCCCAAAAAAGGGATACTACGCATAAATGGGTTAAGATCGATCACTTTCACCTTCTCATCTATATTTTGACTCAGTTCATCTGCCATTGGTGCTAAGTTTACATAAAAAAGGCATCTTAAAATTTAAATAAATAAAAATCTTTAGTTCAAAGCTTTTTAACAAGTATAACTTATGAAAAGTTTATTATGTGATCTTTCTAAAAAATTTCCACCTACAAAAACTTTGCATACAAAGTATCCAATTTTTTTTTCTTTAATCATAGGACATATATTACCATAAACATAACAAAATTTACTGCAACCAACAATAAAATAACAGGTCTAAAATGAAATTTTATTTTTTGAAATTGTACTAAAAAATTTAAATAAGCAATGAAAAGAATAATATATTCTGTCTTTCTTTATTTAAATTATTGGTTAATAATTTATAAAAACAAATAAAAAACCTTTCATTAAACCCAGTGCAGTAAAACTAGAGGTGTGTCGGATTGTCAAAAAGGTAGATCTGCAGATATGGATATGAAAATGGATCATTTGTTTTTAATAGCTGTGGATACAGATATGGAAAAGAATTTTTGCTTCTCCTATCTGTGAATATGGATCTTTTTGTCTGAAAATTATTTTGAAGTGAACATCATATGAAGCAATAATTTCACATACAATGTGCGAAATATTCTGGCATAATGATAACTTTCAGATCCTGTGTAGTGCATACATCAGAAAAATATTTTCAAGGTCAAAATCACATTTTAAAAATTTTTAACAGTATTTTTGATGCACTAAATTATGGAATCGCTACTAAAAAACCAAGCAGATTTTGAACTCTTCTTGTTATATCTTATTAAGATAGCAGTTCAAAAAAATCATGTGATTTTGGTACATAAATACACTAATTAAGTCACCACTTGAAAATATTTATGGCGTTTCTTTACAAATGGTACTAGATGCGGGAATAAACAATAAACTTCTACCAGTTAAAAAACTTTCAGAAAAAGTTTTGCATTCAAACATGATGGTGTGTTTTTGCTGTAATATTAAGAACAATTAAAAATTATGTATAAATCCCATTAGCATAACTAGGATGGAGGCTAAGCTCTCTCTTGAAAGATTTCAGGTCTCTTTGGAAAAATTAGGCTTTCTATTGCAAGAATAAGAGTTAGAGCCCTTCAATGCAGGGGGGGGGGGTGGAGGGGGTGTACAAATTCTACCACATAGAAATATACAAAAAGCTTACCAAGTTACAAAGCTTAATGATGTAATGGTTAGCACATTGTGCTGCCGTGTCACGAGTCCGGGGTTTGATTCCTGGGATGATCTTTCTAAAATCTTTCCACAAGGTTGACTTAGCCTTTCATCTCTTGAATGGGTTGATAGAATGACCAAGCTTGCTTGGGGACCATCTTCTCAACTACCTTTTGACCCAGTTCATCTGCCATTGGTGCTAAGTTTTGTTTCTGAACTTTACAAAAGAAAAAAAAAAGACATTTTAAAATTTAAATAAATAAAATAATTCTAAAATATCAAAAATCTTTAGTCCACAGTTTTTTAACAAGTATAACTTATGGAAAGTTTATAATGTGATCTTTCTAATTCCACCTAAAACTTTGCATACAAAATGTCTAATTTTTTTTCTTTGACCATAAAATACACATATTATGTGCCATAAACATAAATAAACAAAAGTTACTACAACAAAGAATAAAACAATAGGTCTAAAATAAAATTTTAATTTTGAAATGATACTTAAAAAAATTTAAGTAAGCAATGAAAAGACTATTGTATTCTGTTGTTTTTGGTTTAAATTATTTGTTAATAATTTATAAAAACAAATAAAAAAACCTTTCATTAAACCCAGTGCAGTAAAACTAGAGGTGTGCCGGATCAGCAAGAATGGACATGGAGAACTTTTTTTTTATATCCACGTATATGGATATGAAAATGGATCATTTATTTCTTATATTTGTAGATAAGGATATGAAGCAGACCATTGTGTTCTCAAACTCACAGAAACAGAGCTTTTGTTTGAAAATTATTTTGAAGAAAAAATCATTTGATGAGATGATTTCACGTACAATGTGCGAAATATTTCTGTCATAACAATAACTTTTCAAATCCTGGGGAGTCAGAAAAATACTTTTATGGTTAAAATCTCCATTTTTTTAAATTTTAGCAGGATTTTTTTATGCATTAAATTACAAAATCGCTGCTAACAACCAAGTAGACTTTGAACACAACAGAACTTCTTGTTATGTCTTATTAATGACAGTACAGTTTAAAAAAATTGTGTGATTTTGGTGTCATAAATACATCTAATTATGTCAGAACTAGAAAATATTTAAAATTTTTTTTCTTCACAAACTGTACTAGAAGTGTGATAAATAAACAATAAGACCCTGATGACAGTTAGAAAATTTTAGAAAGAACTTTCTGAATTGAAACACGATGGTTGTTTTTTTTGTACTGTTATATGACAAAATCATTAAAAATTGCTGTGTAAACAACACTGGCATAACTAGGAATGTGAGGCTAAGCTCTCTCTAGAAGAGAGATTCTGCTCCCCTTTAGGGAAAATTAAGATTTTCTACTGCAAGAATAAGACAGATGGGGCTAGACCAGGATGGAGGGCTATAAATTCCTACTGCATAGAAATTGTCCATAAAGGCTTACATAAAGCCCAGTGGTGTTATAATGGGTTAGCATCACATTGTACTTCTGTGCCACAGGTCTGTGGGTTTGATTCGTTCGTGGGGCTGGGTAAGGGCTGACTTAGCCTTTCATTCCTTGAAGTGGGATTGATCAGAACAGGTCAATTTGCAACAAGAATTATCGTGGATTCAACCCATAGGAAAATTCTGCTATGCCATTTTCCTTGTGACATGGAAATGGAGTTCAAATAGCGTGGCTCTATATTTGTTGGCGATGCGATCCAGCGTGTTTGGTGATGATGGAATGCCAATATCCCCACGTGGGTGCATGCGCCTGTAAGCATATGTAAGCTAATAAGATTAGCGGTATTCTTTTTCATTATCTCTTACAGAGCAGGCATCATTGTGTATAAAGGAACAAAAAAAAAATTCATGAAGTAGAGAGTGATCAGCCATTTTTTGCTGAGGGCAACCCGTAGGGTGAAAGTCACATCTGCGAGGGACTGCAGGAAGCATTATAAATTTTTTCTACTATGGTTGTGGTCAATCCATGCCACCACTGGAGAGAGGAAAAGATCTTGTTTATTGTTGACGAGCTTTTTTACTATAAAAAAAAAAAGAATGCTTGAAATCTCGTGTGACTATGCAAGTGAAGAAAAGAAGAGCCAGGGTCAGTCCAGGTTTCTTTCCCAGGGTCCTATTTTTGTGAAATTTTACCTAATTTTGTGAATTTATAATTAATTTTGTGAATTTATACCTAATTTTGTGAATTTTTTCTATTTTTGTGAATCTTTCCTTATTTTGTGAACTTCTTCCAATTTTCTTTTTCATTTTTGAGCAAGAAAGCAATCACGAAATAGAATTGAATATTTTTTAAATAATTAAAAACAAAATGGGTATAGTTAGTTCCCTTAAAAAAAGTTGGCCAAAACTGAATAATTCCTGTTCACCGAACATCCGGGATAGTCATACCCTGGAACAATATTTTAAAAAAAAAAATTCGATTAAAATTAAAAATATAAAGCTTTAAATCTTTACTTTTAAATGATTAAAAAACAGATTTTATAATAAACGTAGTCCATGGTAGTTTTGATTTTAAATTGCAGGTACTAAACACTTATTTACACCCCAAATTCAAACTTTAGTAATTTTTAAATATTACAATGTCTGTCAGTTTCGACTAGAAATACTCTAATACTAACGATGTGAAAAATGCACTTTATTAAATCTAGATTAAATTTCAACAATTGAAGGGAAAG
>JAWZYV010017469.1:0-33773 GCA_038373885.1 Cheiracanthium punctorium | reverse complement strand
TCCCCTCACTTCTCGTTGCGAGCCAATCAGTTAGTCGAGTTCTCAAGTTCAGCCGCCGTTAAAAAATCTTTCATCTGCTGTATCAGCTGTATACTCCCTATGCCGGAGAGGCTGCTTACGTAGTCGTTGTCATGGCAACAGTGCTGCCAATTATCTTTTCAGCGCTCTGGGCTGAACCAAAGATTTTCCCAATTGAATTGCGGGAAGATTAAAGTGCTTTATTTCTGAATGAGCGATCCGGCCACAATACGTTTTTTTTTGTTTGTTTTTTTTCGGAGATTTTTTAAATTTACCATAGGAATTCCACAATTCTAATCTGAATTTAGGAAAATTAGTAGAATAAATTGTTTTAAAGTATGTGCTGATAATTTCAAGTGCAGCCCGGCTGTACTTGCTGTATCCCACGAGCCGCCACTGATTTGCAGGATAAAAACCAGTCCTCGCCACAAGCTTTTTAAACTTAATCTTGAAAGCCTCGTCATGATGAAATATACAAGATAGAGGGGACCGTTATCATAAAATCATTAAAAGAAAGAGCCCAGACAGCACAGCAAACTTGCAGCAAGCTTGATTTATCAAGTCAATAAGCTTGAAAATTTCAAGCGTGTAAGCTTAATGCAAGCTTGAATCAAGTGTTCTAGTTTACACTTGCCCAGCTTGCATTAAGCTTGACATTTCAGGCTTAGTTTCAAGTTAAAAAAAAATTCCTAAAAAAAAATTTCCTAAATACACGGGGGGTCGGCCGGCGAACTCGCCCCACATATTTTACTTTGCCACGCATTTTCCCCCTCTACGCTGAAATTTCAATTTAATTTAATCTTTTCCATCAAGTGTTCGTGGCTGGAATAGAACCCGGGACCTTTTGGTTGGGAGTCGATCGCTCTATCCGTTCAGCTACTAAGCTTCACGCAGATATGACTAAAGTTTGAAGTGACTTATCACGCCGTTTTCTCGCCAGATTGATATTGGGCGATGTGTTATTTGTTTCTTTTATTTTTCCATGGGATGCATCAAAATTAAAATAATGTTATGTGTGATTTAGAGACTCTACTAATAGGGAAATAAACATAATACAAACTTAAGAGCAGCACACGTTTTAAAACTTTCAGTACCGCAACACTCATGAGCTATACTGCTGGCCAAAATTGAGACAAACGACTGATTTTGAAATCAATTTCGTAGTATAATTGTATTTTATTTTGAAGAATTTCCATATTTGGAAATATAGAATAGGTTTATTTACTTAAACACAAATTTTGTGTGAAGTAATCTGAAATCAAAGAAACAGATAGTTAAACGTTACTTCGAAATGCTATATCACAGTTGCTAACATGTATGGAATACAAACACTTTAGTCATTTTTGTAAATATTTCTTAAAATAACAAATAATTGAAAAATTTTGCTATTTTTTAATGCTAAAAATTCTCTTTACAAATGTGGTTAGTTATTTTCCTACATATTGGTATGCTATATCGATATAGAGCATTTCGAAGAATTAAAAATAAGTTTAAATTAATTTGAATTATTTTCATTGTTCATACTTTATAATTAAAAAAATTATTTAACTTCTGAATTTTTTTTTTTATCCTTTGTAATTTTATTTTAAAACTACAAAAGTGTAAGATGTAAGATTTTTGGGCCCTAAAATCTGTAGGCCCTGGGCAATTGCCCCGTTTGCCCTGCCGGTAATATGGCACTGGTAATATAAAATAAAACACATCTTTTACGAACTTTCAGCAAATTTGAGGACTCTAGACAATTAATTTCCATTCTCTTTCACAGATGGTGCCATCACTACACACTTAGAAAGCTTAAATCAAGCTAAAGCCAGGCTTGCATTAATACGCATAGGCGTAAAGTTTCCAGAATTATTGGGGGGGGCTCGGGCGTCACATATAATGTATGCGTGTATATATATATATATACACACGCATATATATACGCATATACACACACACACACACACACACACACACACACACACACACACACACACACATACATATATGTAATAATAAAATAGCCTTTGGCAATTTAATCTAATTTAATTTAAAGTCATCTGAAAAACAATCTTTAATGTCTGAAACAGAGTACTTCACTGTAAGGTTTGTTTCTCGGCTAGACAAATATTACGTTCAGAGACAATTTTTGAGAGCATATAAGAATCAAAAGTGCAAATTAAGCTAAATTTGCAGGCATTTGCGGTTTCTGGTGGCCGAACCTAAAATTCTTGGCCTAAATAAGTAAATGACATCACTTTAGAGAGCCAATATCGCAAAAATCGCGATTTATGGCTCAGCTCGTTTATAAATCACGATTTAAATCCCAGTCTAAACTCATTAATCGAATTTATTAGCTTCAGAATAATGACATTTTAAGACTGAAATGCGTCGAATAATTGCATTTCAAAGGTCATACAGAAATTACGACAGAAAATCATTTTTTCCACTCTAGAAATAAACTTTTACATACAAAATCATAGATAGTCCCTGATTTTCTTTCTTTAAAGATATCTCTGCGACATCGTATGATGAAAGGCTCAGATTTGGTACATCACTTTATGAGTGTACGAGATACATTTTACTAATAGGAAATTACGGGGTCGTATAAAAATTTAAAAAGAGTAACTTTTTGAAAATAGACGAGAGGAATTTTTTCTTAACGGAGAATTTTTCCGACCTTATTTGTAACATTTTCCCAATTTATATTGCCTATACTTATCTTTAACAGATAAGAATTAAACAGGGTCGCCACTGGTCAGGGAGAACAGGGAAAGCCTGGAAAAGTGTGGGAATTTCATTTTGGCAAAAAAGTTCAGGGAGAAGTCAGGGAAAATTGCAAATTTTAGCCCAAAACCTGGAAAATCATGTAATTTGGACTGGAAAATCAGTGTTTGTAAACAAACAACGTTTAACCTTACTTTAGGAAGCTAAAAATATTGAAGAACGTATGCAAAGTAGGCATTATAAACATAAAAATTAGTCTGGATTTTTATCGCATGATGGTCTGGAAAACCTGGAAAAGTCAGGGAATTTTTTTTTCAGAAATTGAGTGGCAAACCTGATTAAAGCCTGTTCAGAGGCAAATATGTTCGGAGGCAGAAAAAATCTCCAAACATTTACATGCCCAGTCGGACATGTAGCCTAAAATAATACATGCCCGAACAAAAATTTACAAGCCCGAAAATTACTACATTTTATTGCTCTATAAAATTTACATTATTCAGACTGTTTGCATTGAAAGGAAATGTTGCAACCACAAACCAAATCCGTATGATATATGAACCAGCATATTAAAATTATTTTATGAATCACTTTTGATCAATTTTTTACATGCCCGATCAGGCACATATGGCTAAAAAAAATACATACTTGTTGAGAATTTTACATGCCCCCGGCATATCGGGCAATAGATTTTTCCGGGCTTGTATATCTCCCAATTTTTAAGGGGTCTTAGGAGGATAAGGATTAAAAAAATCGATATTTTCAATTTTAATTTTATTTGAGAGCTCAATTATATCTGAGCATTTTGACCCCAATTTTATGCAATTATTCCAACTAGAACCGGTGATAAACATAAAAACATTTTATGAATGTTTTATATTTGAACACAGTAAGGTAACTTTAAACTGCGTTTTCTCAAAACACATTTTTTTTTTTTCTGAACTATCTGTACGATAACAAAATTTCTATGATTCGTATCTTCACAAAACTTTGTATAGTTATAGCTGGCGTCAGTATCTATAGAGTAATTTAATATTAAAAGTGAAAGTGAAAAACTTTTGAAATTTTAGCAGAAATATAAGAGAAAAAGTAATTTTTTTTTTCAAATTTCACTTTAAAATAAAATTTAAAATTCTAAAACTAAAAAGATAATATAAAAACTAAGATATGTGAAAGGTAATGGATTTTTATCGGAAATTTTATGATTTACTATAGTGTATTATTATACGAAAAAAGTTTCATTATTCTGTGACTTTTATTTTGATCATAAAATGTAAAACCGCTAGGGTTTATACTACGTGTATATTTGCTCCTCAATCCTCTTGAGACCCCTTAATGCAGAAGCAAAAATATAGAAATATGCCTACTGTTCTGTGCAAGCATCACTGCGACTTGCATTCGTTTGAAACGTTTCACTTGCCGTTGGTTCTGGCGTTTCTTTTTTTAAAATTTTATAAGGTAACTATCCGTTATAGTGCCTTCCTACCAAGTTATCCTTCTTAAAATGCAGTGAAACAAAGTAAAAAATGGAAGCATAGTGAAAGATGCAAAGGTAGTGGGGAAGGAACATTTTAGATTACTGAATGCATTTTAGGCTGATGTGAACTTTTGATTTCATAATTACCATTGCATAGACTGTTTTTTATTAACCGGCTCCTGGTGCGGCTAGCTTAATAGCATCTTGTATTATGTGGTGTCAGAATGAATCTCAAATATTCATCGAAAACGAAATCAGAAGAAAATTTTTATGAATAAAAGAAAAGTTTTTTTTTTTTTTTTTTTCTATAACTTGAGAGAAATTCTTTTTCTTTAAATTGTAAAAATTGAGTAAAATGCATTTTTTTTAAATTTAACATAAATTATTGGGTGGGCTCAGCCCCAACTCATAATTTATTGGGGGGGGGCTTGAGCCCCATGGGCCCATATAACTCTACGCCTATGTTAATACGTCAAATTCAAGGAAATGCCAAGCTTGATTTAAGCTTATGTGCTGTCTGGGAGAAGAAAGCTCCATTCAGAAAAATCACGAAAGCCCATTTTATTTCTGTAATTTATGCTCTGAAGATTAGCTGATTGTTTAAAATCGTGTTATTGCTTGATAATTTCTGTGAATTGGCAATAGGTATTTTTCATTAAATTTCTACAGCCAATAAAGTTCGTGTTTTGTCCTGTCAACTAGACTGATTACTGGAACATTCCTTACACAATAGACTTTTAAACGTATGAATCAGACAGATAAGTATTTTGCTACAATGTGATGTCACTTAAAGGACAGATGATTGTGTATTATTTTATGCAGATGTCAGAATGGCTGCCATTGTATTTTCACTATCAGTACATAAGATGACATTTCTGTCAGATAAATACATTTTGAATATTAGGCATGGTCCTTTAGTCTCATTGCTAGAATGGACAAAATACTGTGTTGCTCAGCCTCATAGGTTCATTGCTCCACACAATTAAAGCACAGTCAGTAACATTGAAAATAGTGCCCCCAAGAAGAAAGCATCAGATGCAAATGAAATTTAATAGACATAATGACATAGATGAGAGATTCACTTGATCTCAATTAAACAAATACAGAGAGTGCAATGACATAAATACAGGAAAACTTCAATAGCGCGTTCGACCTAAAGCTTGAGATTAAAAAAATTCCTCAGTGGCCAGTGGCCAGTGACCCTACAAAGTTCAGTGGCCACTTTGATATAGTTAGTGGCCAAAATTTTCCGTACTTACGTAATTTTTGTTTTCGACACCCTTGCTCCCCCCTTTCAGATATATGAAAATAATATGAGATTTTTTATTTTGTACATTTAATGATTCAATGCTTTTTTAGTAATAATGCATGGCATGTTCCATATATTACATTCAGAAATAACTAGCTGTATTTAAAGAAATCTAAGTACTATGAATTTAAAATTTATTAATTCCTTCTGATTGGCTGCAGCTCCTTGTTAGAATCATCACATCACTGTCTGTGTCCATACAATATATAGGTACCCACATGGAGGAGGCTAAAGGAGCTTAAACCCCCCCCCCCCTTGCCCCAACCCAAATTAAAAGTGAAAATCTCTTAAAAATAGAGAATTGTAATGAAATTAATGATTTAAAGTATTTTACTTTAAAATTTCTCTTCAGATTAATTCAAACGTATCTTTTACGAAAAATAGTTGGTTATTAAATAAATAAAGTGGACTCCCAAAAATCCACCAACCTGAAATCTGTATGGCTAAGTGATATAGAATATTTTGACATTATTAGAAAGTTGTCACTATTACCAAGTACTTATGAAACATGAAGCCTAAGTCAAAAAAAAAAAAAAAGTTTTTTTTTTTTCTGTTTTACAGAATAAAAATAATTACCATAAAATTTTGAAAGCATTTTTCTTTTTTAAAAAAACTAAAAAACTGGAGGTAAGATAATATATATAGTATTGCAGACCATTTTCTGAACTTATGGTGTACACATAATAAAGTACTATTATTTAATTTATCTCTCCTTTCATTCATGGAATTTATGGGGGGAAAAGGAATTGGGACTTAATAAAAGAGGGCCCCAATTTTCTATTAATTTCGATAGTACGCTTCCTCCTAATTTACTAATTTTGAACTTGCAAGAAGCTAACAAACGGTTATTTTACTTAAGGTAGTAGCTCCCCAACCTCCTATTAAAAAAAAAAAAATACTAAGCATCTTATCAAATTTTAAGGAAAATCAGATGCATTTTAAGATGGGGAGAATCGTAAGCATGTGCTAACACTCAAGCAGCCCATTTTCAAGGTTTCCACTTTCAAATAATCAATGTCAGATTATGTAAAACATTTTTTAACGAATGTTACACATACGAGGGGTTCAATTTACAAAGGTGAATCATATAAAAGAAATAACTTAGGGAGAAATTTTTGCGGAAAAGGGGGGGGGCATGGGCGCCGGCAGAATATTTCCCAGGGGGGGGGGAAGACTACTTCAACGTATGGTTACCATGTTGGAAAGAGCAAAAAAGCAACTAAAAACACTGCATACAAAAATCCAGGGGGGGGGAGCCTGCTGCCGGTGCCCATGGGGGGGGGGATACATTTTCGCTTCGGCCGACCAAAAATGCCTTCTATTCGTATAATCTACAGAGAATCTTCCTGTCATTAAAACGGAACTTGGGGGAAAAAAAAAAAAGCTTGAAGTGTGAACAGGAGGATGGGGGGGGGGGGGAGAGAGAGAGAAACACTTCTCTCTTCTCGGACAGCTGTAATGCTGATTAATGGAATTCTGAAGGCATGGAGATCTGTTTATTTAAGCTTTGAAGAGCGAGCGCTTTTACTGGTGATTACAAAATAAAACAAAATCAAAAGTGTTTTGTCTGTTTCTCTTCCCCCTCCCTCTCGCGCTATTGTAGAGATACCAAAACTCTTGCAAAAGGAAAAACGTAACAATATGAAAGCAGCTGAAATTAGATTTATTTAAAACTGAAAACGGTATGTTTATGACATTAGTTTTTATTTGCGTATTCCAATGTACAAAATAACGTTTTTGTTCGTTTTAAATAAAGCATTTTGCGTGGTAGTTTTCGATCTCCTGTAGCGTAAATCAGGATGCAAAGAATGCCAACCTCTTCATCGACCTTTCAAAAGCAGAGGGTTTATTTATTGTTTTCAAGTTAATAATAATAATAATAAAATAAAAAAAAACTCACCTGCTTCCAGTCTAAAATTTTAGAAGAGTCAAAGTAAAGATCACATGAAATTTTTTAAAAATATAATCGATTACTCTTAAGTTGGCTGGACCCTGACTGAGTCGAACGACGAAAAATATACAAAGGGGAGTACTATAATTTAGAAAAACATTTGCTTCGTTCCTTCAGTACAATGTCTTATTAATGAGATACTTAATGCATCTTTCACATACAGTCATATATTGTATCAGTAGGCAAATATCAAATTTAGTTTTAAATAAAACTCCTTTTCACTCTTCTCTTTTTATTACGGCCGTCTATTGTAGAAATTGTAACAAATTATAATTAGAATAATACTTTTGTTCAGATTTTTGCGACCACGTGTAGTATCCCACGGATATGCCTCTCTACGTACTGGAATGTCGATGTGGAAATGTAATAAAATAATGAGATGGCGCGAAGGGTCAAGGTCAACCAACGGGTCAGGTCACTGAGAGAGGGACCCTGAGTATTCTGTTCCGGTGCGTTCCTACCCACCCCCAATGTTACATGTTATCAGTTATGATGAGCTCCTCCCCTTTCTTCCCCTCCCATAGATGTCTGCAACCCTTTCTCCCCTGCTTGTCCATATAGCGCTGACATTCAGCTTTTGCTACGAGGCCGAGGGCGGGAGGGGCTGTTTATCTGCGCATCATCAATTTTAGAGTTTTTTCAACTGCTTTGCTACCAACTTTTGTTATGGGGACGGAAACGAGGGGGGTGGGGGGTTGCTTGCTGAGTAAATTTTGCAGGTCGCCAATTTTGGCGACTGACAGACTGTTTTGCAGTCGCCAGGAATAATTCCACAGTTGCCACTGGCGATCTGGCGACCGCTAATCTCAAGCTTTAGTTGGACCGCTTCTTGCTGCAATATATGCCACAACATGGTTTGGCATTGAGTTGATTAGACATTTGATATAGTGCTGAGGCAGATGGGCCCACAAATTCTGAACAGCCACCTTCAAATCATATACAGAGTGACATGGTGGCAACTGGCATTTCAGCTGATCACGTACATGCTCTACAGGGGACAAGTCGGGAGAGCGTCCGGCTATGGAAGAGTCTGAACATGGCATAGAAAGTCTTGAGCAACTCTAGCTGTATGCGGATAAGCTTTATCTTGCTGGAAAATTGCCCCTGGGAGACCATTTAGGAAAGGTCCCATGTGGGATCGAAGAATGTCATAAACATAACAGTGGCCCATTAAGGTTCCACATACCACAATTAGAGTGGACTGGCTATCATAGGCTATGGCCCCCAGACCATAAGGTCCCTCCCAGACCTTTTATTACAGACTTTATGTGCCACCTGTCACAGGATCGCTAGTGTCTAAGCACAGAAGTATGCTGTTTTTTCCATTAGTCTTCATTGTAGAGAAATGAAAGATTCGAGTTTGTTCGGGTTATCAATAACTAGGGAGCACATGGAGGAAGTTGGTATTAAACCAAAAACTCAAGAGTGGCGACTACAGGCTTTATCCAAATGGATAAAAAGTACACATGCCATTTTCCTGAGTTTGTGGAGGTGGTGATCACATGCTCTACCTCAGGATATATGATATCAGAGAATTAATGCTCATATTTGTTTCATGTAAGAGGTGTTCTTTAAATATGAATTCGAACACAGGTCCTTTGATCTGGGTAAACTGAAGTATGAAACTTCAGAACTTGTAATCTTTAACTCTTTACTGCACATATTTTTCTAGAAAGATCAATATTTATAATACATGCACCCCAAAAGGTATTTGATTTTGAGAGAAATTTCCTATGTTAATTTTATGAGCAACTGATTAATTTTTGAACAAAGCATGCAGCTGATAATAAATGTTAGAAGTTATATACTACATAATCTACATTTTATAAAGAACAACCCTTTATAATAAAATTGACTTGCAATCAAATATTTTTTGAAAGGGTGTAGGGATATGCAGCTTTGCATAAATGCACTGCAAAACTGTGTACTAAAGGGTTAAGGTTTGGATAGACATGCTAATCGCCATCTTGACAAAACTGAACATCGGCATTTGAAGGCTCAAGAACTGGTACTACTGGTTTAATGCCTTAGACACTACATTTTATATCTCAGGTTTGATTCCAACTACCACCACTCACTAATTTTATTGATGATCTATAAAAATTGAACTCATATCTTTCAGCTCAGCAGCAACTATTTATGGTGCCTGAGTTTGATTCGCTTAAGACCAATGTCAAAGTCTATGGCATGTGGCACATAAAATTTATATGTGGCACTTATAAAGAATGACTTTCTAGGAATGGAGCGGTGACACAGACATGAGATTGCCAAACTGCAGTCTCAACAACAGGGTCTCTGAATGCTTTTCAAGAGCTTAGCATGCTTTTGCAAGATTGTGTCTTTTTAGTAGAGGCATATCTGTGAAGTAGAACTTTCAATAGACAACAAAACTGTGCATTCACCCATCATACATAAAACCATGTATAGGTGCAGTTACCTATGACAAATTTTTATTTTGCACTTGATTCCTTTTCTATGTTCATTGTTTCTTCCTGCTAAAAAAAGATTAATAAGGACTGAAAGAAAGTAAACAGGTTTAAGCAAATAAGATATTAAACTATATCAGGCCTCGCAGTCGGTCCTATTTTTTTAAAAATTCCTACTTCTGTTTTTCAACAGTTGTTAAATGTTCTTTTAGATGTTAAGATTTCACCAATCAAATCACTAAAATACTAGGTGTTTCCACTGTAAGTGGACTGTAGTATTTCGAAAAGTAATATGAAGCAGTAGTAAGCAAAATAAATTTTTTATTTCTGCAAATCCAAGGAAGCTAAATCTAAGTTAAAAAAAAACAAGCAAGTGTTACAAAAAAATCCAAACAAGCAAGTGATACAGAAAAATTCAAGTATAGGGAGAGGTGAGGTGAAACAAAGCAAATCTAAAAAATAACTCATCAAATAAAGTGCCAAACATAGGCGTCCTGTAAAGGCGCAAACACTAGGCTTTATAAATAAAACTTTGATGAATGTAGGAATTTTAAAAAAATAGGAACGACTGCAAGGCCTGAGTATATGCATATTATTTTGAGCAAAAGAGCTATATAAATGCTATAGACATTGTTTTTTTAAAAAAAAGCATTCTTTTATAAACTCCCTCCACTTTTTTTTAAATAGATGAGCATCATCATAAGGCATTTTAAGCAATGACTTAAGGGGTTAGGGGTAGTCAGAATTTTCAAAAAATTGATTTTTTTTTTTTTTTTTTTTTTTGCATTTTCTTAAAGTATAGTATCTTAAAAATATTCTCTGAAAGTTTGAAGTGAATCCGACAAATATCTTTCGAGTTATTTAGCGAAGAATAAAAGGCTCTCGAGCGGTCTAATATTTCCGAGAACAATTAGCTAGCGGCATAATTCTCCCTTACCTCCTGAAGTTTTAAAAGCAATCAATCCTATTTATGAAGATCTTAGTAATGAAAATTTACTTTCAAGATGTGTAGGTGGATTTAATCAAAATAATAATGAGAAATTCAACCAACTAGTGTGGAAAATATGCCCCAAAACTATCAATACTAGTTTTACCATTGTTCAAATTGCTGCATATGTAGCTATGAGTATATTTAATGAAGGGACAAAGTAATAATGAACACACTGGGACTTAGTTGTGGGCCTAATTCGCATCGGTATACTAAAAAAACCGATAGTAAAGTAGCTGATCAGCACGCTAACGACAACACTCGCGAAGGTAGAATGCGACGTAGACAACAACAAATTGATGTTTTAGAAAGTTCTACAACGGCTGAAGAACTCTTATATGGTCCAGGAATAGATGACTCAGTGTAAGTATTGAAATTATTCGTATTACTGTACATCAATCGACTGTAAAACTTTAAATGCGTTTTTCTCAAAACTATGTTTTTTGAACTGGTGACCACTGTAACTCAAAATCCGCTCGATAGATTTGAATGAAACTTATACAGCTTTTAGAAAACATAAAAAGCTAGTGCCTGATAGAAGGATTTTTTTTTATTTTTAAACTTTGATTTTTTATAAACAATTAATTGTTGGTTTTTTCCCCAAAATCTGCAAAAAAATTTCCTGAGACCGCCATTTTGTTAATTTTGAAAAAAACAAAAAAAGCTTCGATCAGGCACAAGATTATCTATCCATAAAAATAATCTTTTTGTTTCATTGATTTTAGATGAATCTCCAAGGAGCTGTAATGGTCACCGCAAGGACCCATTATTAAAACCTGTTCAACTTAGACCGCCATAACTTGTAAAATAATTATTATTTTTTTTTTTAAATTTAAGTGAAGTAATGTTAAAGTATGATGAAATGATACTATGTTTTTACTTATGTGAAATAAACTTAATTACTAGTAAAAAAAAATTAATAAAAAATGGCATTTTTTCATGCCTCTGACTACCCCTAACCCCTTAATAGAGCTTAAAGTGGAGAGAGAGAGAATTAACAGATGTGTAAAAAAACTATTAATGTCATGCAAATCATTTTTAGAGTTCATATTAATTCATTACATTAAAAATTTTGTAGCAGTTGATGCATTTTTATAGCAAATACAGCATGATGGTCAAATATAGAAAAAATTGTGAATACTTCATTGATAAGTAAAAAAAGGTTTTTGTAAGAAATGGTCTAAGATGTTTCTAAGCCGTTTTTTAAAGGTTGCTGGTATTATAGATTAAATGCAGTGGACCACTTACAAAAGAAAATTCTACTTGCCTTCATTACTTTGATTAAGTGATAAATTGATTCTTTAGAAATTCTGACATTTTATTATTATTATTATTTTAAACTTGTGTTCAGGGATCATATTATATGCAATCTCTGAATGACCAATATGCACCTATTAAAATCTTATTTACAACAATCCCTTATATTGCTCCTCCTTTATAAGAATCATCTTTTAAGTTGTGATTACTTTGTTTACACAGTCATTGATTTTGCCATTGCTTAATCAGATGGTTGTTTCACCGAGAAACAAAATATTTAGAAGTATGCAAAAAAAAACACTGCTGAATGCATGAAAAGGATGTTAGACAATACTTCAATTGTATTTTTGGTCACGTCACAGACAGTCATCTGCCCCACTTGCAATGGTCTAACAGGGTTTCTACAGATTTCATAGCTTTTGCTTCCCTTACATCTATCATGATCTTCCCTGACTTTTTATTTAGCATGCTTTCCCGAATTTTGCATTTCTATTTTTAATATTACATCCTTTAATTAATAACTTTTTATATATTTTGCCCCTTTTTTACAAATAATAATAATAAAATCAATAGACACAAAAATATTATTTGACATCACTGGATTCTAATAAAAACCATGTTTGATAATAATTTAGGATAAAATTAAGAATATTTCAACTGAACAAGATATGTTAAAGGACACATTTTAAAATTATTTATAAGATTAAATAAGAAAATGAAAATAAAACAATTTCTACAATTAGGTTCAAACAGGAAGTATTTTCTTGATTTTGCTGCAAAATTCAAATATTCTTGCATTTCCCTGACCTTTCTTCAAATTTCCATGACTTTCCAGGTCTGTAGAAACCCTGTCTAAATACAACATAGCTTATGATACTTCTAGGGGTGGCACCAGCAGAGGCTATGCACTCCCCTTCGGGGATTTTTTTAGAGAATTTGTTGGTTTAGAAAAACGAAGAAAATTTTGCAACCAGATAAAAAATTCCATTCAAAATGTCTGACCCAACCGTAGAGGTTCCGTTCACTTCCATTCTCATTCTGCTTGGAACTATACCATATTCATATACTGAATATTGATTATCTGCAGCTCGGAGTATGTTTCTCGGGATTCGGAGGAACCAGCGAACAAGATCCACATTTCTAGGATAAGCAGGGTTGCCCGATCTGCTGACAATTGCCTTCGTAAAGACCTTTTTAACTTGAAAATCACTGGGCTTTCCTGTTAAGCATGAACAGATAATTAATGACCATCTCATCATAATAATTTTTAATATATGAAACCAAAGTAGGAAATATATCTCTTACTCTAATACTTTTTTGAGAGGCTGTGCAAGTACTGATTTTGGGGTTTTATCATTTGCCCCCCCCCCCCCCTGTCGGGGAAGATGACTCTCCCGTCAGGGAAAGTCTGGCGCCATCACTGGATACTTCACAGTTGTACCTACCAATGATGTGAAAAAACAGGTTATTCCTGTGTTCACTGATGGGTTTAGCCACTTAACAACCTCCTTCTTTCATACACAACCATATTTTCCCTTTTCCAAAATTCTCAAAGGATTAATTATTTACAAAACTAATTCATTTATGCATTTTCTTCAATTTTACATATATATTTATAATACTTCATGTTAATATCCATTCCAAAATAGATGGAATTTTTTTATATGAACAGCTTATTTCAGAAAAAAATAACAGATTAAATTTGGATGATAAAAGTATTTTTGTAATAAATAAGTAAATGTGTTTCATAAGCTGAGCAACATGAAGGTTATTTTAACAATATAGTTTTAGTAGCATAAAGTTTACTTTTTAAAGACCTACTTCTGAAGCAGATGCCATATCAGGAATCTCACTGCAAAACAATGATGTTGTCAGCATTCCATTTTACAGGTTCAAAGTTCCTTATTTCTTCATCTTTTTATGTGCTAGCAAGACCACATTCAGAGACTGGAAAAGAAAATCATCCAGACTCTGAACACAGTCCAGCTGGCTTTTCTTTCAGCTATATGTTATGTGGCAAAACTTGACTTTTCAAAAGCAATAAATGGATGAATTCACAACCTTAAGGAAACAAATCATACAATGAATAAATGATAACTGAAAAATTTTAACCACAAGGTATATTAAGCAAAAACATGATTGGGCTAGTATTTTTGTATTATATATATGTTTCATATTCACATAATTCACAAGACAGTAAACAGGTAAGTTGTACTCCCTACCAAAAAGTATTTTCTTCAAGGGAGTCAAAGGAACTGGCTGTCCATAATAAAGTTTGATCTGAGAGGTGGGGGAACAAGTTCGACTGTTTTAGGTTTTGTTTTGGCAAATTTGCTTTTTTTTAGGTATGTAAATCTTTTGTCTAGGTATGTACTATTTTTATAAAGCAATGTGCTCAACTGGGCATGCTGAAAATTTTATTTTTTTAACTGAGATGTATGAGAATAAATGGAGAACTATTCTAATATCAACCATATTATGCTTGTCGAGTATGAACAACACACATGCCTAAATCATCATAAAATCTCCAGAGAATGAAAAGTTGTCATAGATGGCACATATCCAATCAATTTAAAATCTGTATGAAAAATTGTTCATCTTTAGTATGTAATAAATAGAAGGAATTAATCAAATAAGCTACTTACAGCAGAATTCAAAATTACAACAAACACATTTTACTTATTTTTTCAGAAAGGGAGGGGGTGGGGGAAGGCAAGAAAAAATCACAGAATTAAATTACCTACTTTGAAAGTTTTTAATTAGATTTTAACTGGAATTTACTGTGTGGAAATGCAAACTATTTACAACAGTATTAATTACTACATGATTCACAATATAACCATAACAGATTAGTGAAAAAAATCATTGATTAGAATCATTTTACTTCTAAATGATAAAGAACAAACGATTTAATTAATGCAACAAATTATACTACAAATGAAACGAGAATAAACAGCAGGGTTTGCGTTTACTCAGATTTCTGAGTCATTTACCCAAATTTTGTTGACTGTGATGCAAAAAAGTATGCACATAATGGGTTTTGCATATGCAAAAACCCATATCTCTCAAGATAATGGGCTTTTGTGACCCACTTTTATCAGACATCAGCACGATCCCTGCAGATACTGTTTAAATTGATGATCTAATTGCAATAAATTCTAATCGCTAAATGAAAATGTTGATTGACATTTTACACCCATTAAATATAAATTTATAGTTCATCTTTTAAATGTACCTGTATTATTATTAAGCTTCATTTTGAGTAGGAAATGTCAGCATAGCTTTTGTCACTGTCCTTGAGTGAATTATACAAATATTAAAAATTTCACAAAAATATTAAAGACATGTTTACATTTTTAATCAATTATACGTTTTAAAAATAAAATAATAAAGAGAAAAATCAGGTTGTAATGCAATAAACAAATCTATGGCCAGTAAATCACATTCAGAAATTGTTTATGCAATACAGCTACATATTTCGGAAAATTGAAAGTAGAAAAATGCACACAAACTATTCCTTAATAATCTGATAATTATATTTCTTTTAAAAAAGCATTATTTACCTCCTTTTTTCTGGCATACCATCCATCAGACTACAGCGTACACATACACAACGAAACGACCGTTAAAATGAAAACGCGGGAATTCTTATTTACACCCTACACCCCTGTGCGTCATCAATATTGGCGTGTTGGCGATGAATACCATACACCACTGGTTGGCGACCAAAACTGCTTTACCCCTCTAAATCAGGGGTGCAAATAAGCAGTCCGAGTGCCGCGGCACCGTCACAACTCAACCGGTTTTCCACGGACTGGACCCTCCAACGTGGTTCTCACTCAACAGGCGCTTGGAGCCTGGTACAAAGAATATAAATAACCACTGCGTGAAGAAGTCCAGCTCTCATAGGGATAATGTAAGAGCAGAAACCTGCGCATGCGCGTCGTTGGCGGAAACCGTGGTGGTAAAAAAAACAACTTTACAGGGCTCAAGCGCAGATCCGAAACTATTTTCGCCTTTGCTTTGAGTTTGCTGGGAGTTATTTCCCCCCCCCCCCTTTAATGAAGAAACGCCGTTTAAAATGCTTTCATTTATAAAATCGGGTAACGATCAACTAAATAATATTGGTGTAAAAAAGTTTGACCATTGTTAAAGTTTACACTTTTGGGAAAAAATTTATTTATGAAACTTGGGTTATTTTAATTACTATTTTGTTACGGGAATCGCTGCTTAAACTTGTTTCAATTATAAATTCGCTGAACGATCGTCGAAATAATATTATGATTAAAGTTTGACCATTGATTAAAGTTCAATCACAAGTGTGATTAAAGTTAGACTATTGTTAGTTTGCACTTTTGGGAAAAAAATATTTATGAAACTTAGGTTATTTTAATTATTATTTTGTTACGGGAATCGCTGCTTAAACTTCTTTTAAATATAAATTCAGGAAACAATCGATGAAATAATATTGAATATTGGTTTAATCCAAATCCAGTTGTTTGAATTAACACTTTTGGGGATAATTTTAACTTGGAGCAAGGGTTGCTATTGTTATTATTTTGTAATGAGAATCGCTGTTTAAAATTATTTTAATCATAAAATCAGATGAGGATCAGTGAAATAATATCGATTTAATCAGGAACTTATATCATTGAAGTTTATACTTTTAGGGTAAAAATACAGTGTTAAAAAAATAAATAAATAAAATAAAAATTTGTATAACGTGATATGGACTTCTGTTTTGTGCTCATCACTTTTAAAATGTGTATATTCTATTGCAACAATTGGGAAATAAGTTGAACTTTATATTTAATATTTACTAATAACTACCATGTATGCTGAAATAAAAAAGATATACTTACTCTCATAACTCACTATTCAAAACACCCAGTAAAATAATTTAAAATGTGGCATCAGCATAATAATTTCATAGGAACCAAACTTGTCCTTAAATGTGGTTATAATTGTTATGATTTAAGACTTGTTCTGCTGAAGAATACTGCATTATGCACAGAAAAGTGTATACGAAAACTTATATTATTTTAAAAAGATATAAATATGGATGATAATTTCTTCAAACAGTAGCACAAAAAACACCATAAAGTAGAAGTTATTAGTGTGAATGTGCATAAACTTAATGCATTTTTTGTACATCATCAATTTTAAATTATTATTATTATTTTAAGATAAATGAAAACTAATTAATTGGGCCTTATATATGTAATAAATTGGTAGACCTTTCTTGGAATTATTTATATAATCAGTCTGCATGTTTGTATGTTAAAACAATAACAAATAACAAAAATGAAGTATGAGACATTATAAAGTTTCAACTATATTTTATTTGGATAGTCAATACAGAAAACAGATAATTCAAATAACTGTACAAGCAACAAAATTTCAAGTAGAATTGTAGCTGAGTTTAACAAATTTAAAATAGGCTTTGTAAAACAAGACAACAAACTCTATTTCTGTAAATAATTTATGTATTTACAGCACAACTGTTACGATTTGAGATTAGGACAGTACACAAGGAAGGTTGAATTACATTAAGAAAAAAGTATGCTATGTGATCCATTATAAACAAAGAGAAAAAATCAAATATTTAGGAGACAAGAAAAATTACAATAAAAAATGCCCCCCCTCCCAAAAAAAAAATGTATCTGTAGGATCCATTACAAACAAAGAGGGAAAAAAAGTCAAATATTTGGGAGACAAGAAATATAAAACAATTATACAATAAAAAATGGCACACACACCTATCCCCCCCCCCAAAAAAAAAGAAAGAAAAGAAAAAGAATCTAGTTTTCAGTAAATGCATCAAAATGATTTAATTTTTGAATAGCATACTGATCTGAAATTGTACTTAAACAATTTAAACCATTGAAATTTTTTATGTTTAATTAATCAAACAAAACATTACCTTTTCACAATTATTCGAAGAAGTAATATTTAATAAAAAGTAAAAATCACTAGCTGTAAGTCTGCAAGATTATTTATCTTCTGAAAATGGGGGTGAGAAGAATTTTTAAAGAACTGGTCAATGCAGAGGTAGTAATTTAGGTTCACAAAAATGTAGTTTGAACAATCAAAAGAAAATTAGTGATCAAAAGTTGTTAAAAAAAAACTTCCAGATAGGTTTAATTGGGCCATAGACGTGCTGTCAAATAATTTTGACTTAGTGATTAGTGGGAAAATAATAAAACTAAATACTAGCACAGGGTGGTGACAGATCATGGAAATATCAGGGAATTTCATAAAAATATCCAAAAATCAGGGAACGTTTTGCTTTTGTGCATGCACAAATGTCAAATCATAAAGAAATTATTATTGCTATTATTTGTTTATTCTCAAGTAACTAAATACTGAAATTGGATCAAATTTCATACTTTTTTTTGTTGTTGTTTCTTTTGACCAATCTAAGCTAGCAGTGAAAATCATTGAATGTCAGTTTTCATAAAAGTATTAGCGTAATATTTTGAAATTGATGCATTTCAATAAAAATACTAAGAAAAAACAAGATCTCTGAAGAGAAATCTGTCAATCATTACAAATTACTGTAAAATTTTACGTAAGTGAAAGTTATAAGAAAAAAATAATGAAAACAAAACTAATTTATTTCGGTTACTTGAAATTTTTTTAATAAGGTTGCCACTTAAAATTCTGCAACTACTGAGTAGTAAGTTTTTAAACTCTTGGCTCTCTGCATCACACTCAACATCATTTAAATTAAAATGCAAAAGGAAAATTTTAACATCTGTCGCTTTGAATGATTTTTATCAACAAAAAATATTTACACTGTGATCCATTCCTATAGTGCATTAGTATAAAACAAGGGAAAAAATAAACATTTGTACATTTTGTAAAAATTCTTACAAGTTGGCAGCTATTTAATATGAAAAAGAAAATATGATGGAAAGTCATTAAGTAAAATGATGCAAGTTCTATCATATTGTGTGACTGTAAATTCTAAATTATAAGGAAAAATAAATTATGATGACAAACACTTGGAAACAATTTTATTTTTTAACACAGGCCCTACAAATGTTTATTTGCTCTTCAGCCCGTATTCTAGCTGCATAAATTTAGCTATGTCATTCATAATACCACCTTACACTGAATGCCATAATTATTTGCAAATTTTTTTTTATCATTTGGTTCTTGCCTCCAAGCTGCTGCTTCAATAGACAAAAACAGATGAGAAAATCATGCTGAGCTAAGTTTGGTCATCTATCACTGTTCTTTGAATAGATTTATTTCTAACTGAGCATTATGCCACATGCATATGTGGCTTACTTAGTGACATACCCTCTTAATTATGTTAAGATAAAATAACAGATTGTTTTTTTACACAGTATATATTCCATTAACTACCATGTGCCAAAATGAAAGAAATAAATATAGATATATATATATTTAAGTATAATAGTAAATACATTTCCTAATATAAAAATAAAATTTAATGCTTCTACATTCTTGCATTAAGTAATTCTGAAAATAAAAACAAATAATTTTTGCTATGGCTGTTTCTTTTTGATAATTTTACTTTTGAATAAGTTTTGTAATACAGCTTTGTAAGTAATGCACTGTTTTAACAATATCATAGTAAAAAAATAGTGAAAAAAGAAACTGGAGTAAGAAATATAAATATTGCACTACTATTTTCCAGAAAGTCAGGGATGAGATTGACAAAAAAAGAAAAAGTCTGAAAGAATGTACCAACAACATTTGAGGAATAATACTTATGAATTTCAAATTCAATAAACCTATTTTTAACAATATTGTAATTTTTGAAATATAAAAACATTGTACTTTTTGAAAGTTCTTTCTCACCAATCAAATCATTTTTACAAACATTGCACTTAAATTGCTCGCAAGCTTTTTTTGCAACATAACTCGCTGAGTTTACCTGGAGTAAAATTTAAACTTCATCATTCAGCACATCAGTAAACACAGAGTTAGAACTAACGGATGGCTCTTCATCATCTGAAGTCGAAATTTCACAGTGGTGTGGCATCAAATTATATCTGTCAAAATCAGCATCATGATGTTGGAATAGTTGCTTGCTGAAAAATGTTCAGAACACACCCGGAATCTGGTTATCTCACATGGGGGGATGATGAAATAACCCACTCCTTTCCGGACACTTCAGCTCATTTATTGGACCTGCAAAAAAGAATAGAATAACTTTATTGGGTACAGACAGGGATCAACACATACAAAGTGTAGGTCTGTTTTACAGCCCTTTCACAGAATTACAATCGACTAAAATTCCTTCACAAAAATACAATCAATTAAAACAACCTTTCATTGTCTTTTACTGTATATTTTAATTTGTTAGTTTATAAAAAAAAAATCTTCAAAGTATTATTGCTATTTTGGATTCATTTAGAAAAAAAATTACTCTTTAAGAGATTTTCCGGAGGATTTCTCCATTATGTGTAATAGTTCATGTTTGGTTGTATTTAAAACCGAAAAATGTTGTGGGCAAAGAATTGCAATCATTTCTAAGAAAATTTCCATGATTTACATTGTACTAGGGATGCACTGAATACCATATTTTGCCGAATAATGAATATTCGGTTAAAATTCTAACCGAATATTTGGCTGAATACCGAATACTTTGTTAAAATTTATTAAACTTATTAAACTTTGATTACAATGATTTATTTAATTAGTTTTTTCTTAAAAAATGTTTCATATGGTGTAAAACTTCAAAAACTCAAATGCTGCAAAATACAATATCCAAGTGTGTTTCCTTTATATATTATTAATAACTTTTTAAAATATTAGTAAAATGCTGGTAATTTATTTTACCTACATATTTTATTTAAAATATTAGCAGTTAATTGACTTCACATATTTATGAATACTTAATGTTATGAGTTTCTTTTTTCTCCTGGTTACTGTTTCAAATTTAAATCAGTTAGTAATAGCACAGGTTAATGTAATGTGTCATGAGATTTAAGAAAAACTGAACAGCAACAAAATTCAAATTTAACATCTGAGTGTTTTCTCTTACATTAAAACTAATTTCATTGGGATATTGGTTTTTTGTGTGATTATGGAACGCTATGTAAGGACTATCTGCCAAGGATGGGGGTGCCTTGGTAGGAGGACTTTATACGGGTTTCTAACGCTTATTCACATGTGATATTAGTAAGTAACAACTTGAATCAATTTAGTACTATGGTACTATACTATATCTTTCATTCATGATATAAAAAATATGTATTTGTTTACTGATTGGGGAATACTCAAATTTGTTTGCTATTCGGTTGTCGAATATTTAAATATTTGGCCGAACCGTCACGGTATACTGCCGAATAGGCAGTATACTGAATATTCGGTGCATCCAGGGCCGGCCACAGGGGGGGTGCTGCGGATGCAAGGCACATGGGCCCCGGTTTCAGAGGGGCCCCCAAATCCTTTCTATATTTTTATTATGTCTCTCTCTCTCTTATCGTGAAAAATATAAAAGATTTCTTTAAATTAAAGTAGACTGATAGTGTTGTGTGACTACTCTGCATCTTTCAGAGCTAAACATCATTTATAAAAGTGTCTTTCTACGAACAGTATTCTTTGACAGTACACCCCAGCTCTGATCAAATTTCACTTACCTTCGCACCTTTCACCGTGGAAAAGAGCAAAAACACCAGTTAGAGAAAAAATACAATTATCAGATCTGGACCATTGGTCAAAACGACCGCTCATTAGCGAATTCTTTGAAAAGAACCGAAACACATAGAACAGCGGAAGAGGCCTTTTCGTTGTCAAAACCAAGGACTGATTGATTAACACCTGTGGGGGCCCCCTCTAAACTAACTGTGTTGATACGAAGTACGTTTCACGCGTCTGGCATTAATTTGAAGATAAGAGTACACAAAGAATAAAAAATGACCTGCATTTGGGTACCTTTGCAAGCATGGGAATTTTTTTTTTTTTTCCCTGTTTACAATTGTGCAAAGGTGTTGATCAAATCCTATTTTGCAATTACTCCTCTCAAAATTACTAACCGAAATTGAGCCATTAGATGTGTCTGCTTGTATTAGACTTTGTGCGAGTGTATTAACTTTTGTGTGTATGTGATATATATTTTGAAAGATTTTTCTTGAATTTTATGACTTTCACGGGCCTAAATTATAGATTAAGCTTTACCAATTTTATCATCGCGTTTTCTACATTTGAAAAAAAGGTAAGTCGTTATTTTGTTTATAATAGCCGAGATTGCAAATAATTAGATAATTTTCGTCAAAAAGTTTTAAATTGTGTTAAGTTTCACATTTATAAAAGTTTTAAATGCATTTTGATTGTTCCCGTAACTTATATTTACGCGATTTAATCCCTAAGCAATAAATGAGTATGTAGAGTAAGCGAAGTTCTGCAGTCAGATGAAACAGCTATTCTGAAGTAGAAAAAGTCAGTACTTTTAGATCTGTGTTTATTGAAAATTAGGAATATAAAATATTTCTAACACATTAATCGATCTCAACCCCTTGTTCTTCGACGTCGCATCTCACACTTTCCACGTTTTTGTTCCCGCACAGTCGGTGGCGCAGGCCATGCGATGTACAGTTGATAACATTTAGGAAATATAATTAACCACTTTATATGTACAGTGATTTTTATGTTAGAATATAGAAAAAGATCGTGGACACCTGAATACCATATTTAGTTTCCAAATGTAATGGTTTTGGTTAGTTAACATCTTGAAAAAATATTAAAAACTTACTGTTTCCAAAAAGTGGTTAGATGTGCTGGTAAGGATTGGTAACCATGAAAAAAAAAAAAAAAATAAATAATAATAATAATTTCGAAAAAATATCCAACCAATAAGGGGTTAATTAAAAAAAAAAAAAAAAAACTGAAATTAATAATAGATTTCGAATAGATGTTGCTCTATTTTCTAATAGAACCCTCATACTTAAAATAGCACTCATATTATATTTGAATATTTACAGTATAATAGCAGATAAAAGTACACATAAAATGATTGAAATGTATGTCTCGGGCACATAACCAGAAAGAAAAAGATAAATCGGGGCGGGCCCAAAAGGAGGCATTTCTAATTAAGATAGCATTTCTACGAAAAAGCTTGATTATTGACATCCAATTAAGAAAAGTATGAATTTCGGAAGGGGCCGAGGCCTCTATCGCCTATTATCTGGCTACTTCCCTGATATGTCTCTTCAGTGGCGCACCCAGGATTTTAGTTTAGGGGGGGGCTGGGCTACAAATACTGCTGAACTCGGTTATAGTGACCTCAATTATAGTTATAATTCTCTCATAATGTCAAAATATTCTGTGCTAGTCGACTTGCCCGTAGAACATAACCCCACGAGCAATGTAACTCATTTTAGAATCAAATAATTATATGATCTTTTCAGTGATGTTGTAACCAAGTTTAACCGTGTTTCATGCTCTAACTGTAAGTTTTTATTTGAAAACTAACATGGTAAAAAGTATTTTAGAAATAATTTGAAGACAATTTTTAAAAAGAAAACATTTAACTCATTAGTGACAATTTTTAATTTTCAATACTTTTTACTTCTAATTTCCCACCTTTAGGGGAGGCTTCAGCCCCCATAGCCCCCTCCGTGGATGCACCTATGTGTCTGTTCATCCACAATCCATTCTTAAACATTTCATCGCATCATTTCTTTTCTAAAGTAGTACTGATTAGATTTTAAAATCTTAGAAAGTTTGAAACAATATAACTTGAAAATTAAAAATTGTCACTAATGAGTTAAATGTTTTCTTTTTAAAAATTGTGAATCTCTAAATTAGAGAGCAAGATCATCAAAAATGCCACTTTCCAAAAAATTTATTCACTAAATACAGTGAAAAGTTGCTAAATTTAGCGACAAATCCCTTAAATTGGAAGACTGACTAATGAAATGTTCTCTTATACAGGGATGTTAACTCCAACACTCGATTTGGGAGCATCCCGGGAGCAGAAAAAATTTCATTTGGGAGCCCCTCGGGAGCAGAAAAATTCCATTTGGAAGCAGAAAAATTCCATTTGGGAGCACCTCGGGAGCACAAAAAAATAGTTTCCGAGAAGAAAACTAAGATTCGAGATCAGAATTAACATGATTTTGGAGCATAAAATTGAAGATTTAGGAACACAATAATGCATACAAGAAAAGCAAAGTTTGCAAGCAAACACCATTTGCTAAAAGCAAAACACTATTTGAAAGCACTCTAGGAAAGCTCTGGAAAAAAAAGGGTGTATACAGGCTATGCTATCAGCAACTTGGTAAAAACAATACATGGATTTACATGGAAGGAAGGAATTTTTTTGTGTGTGTGTGTGAAACTGCTCTTTTTAATGGTTTTCATATAAATGCTAAATGGAAAGAGAGTGGGAGGGAAGTATTTCTTATATGCAATGGTACTTTTAATGCATGTTCGAAGGTTGTAAAAATACTAATATTTAAATGGTAGAATTAACATTTCTGCCGTTTATATTTTCTAGAATTATGTATTCAAAATTTAGTCTATTTTAAAATAAAGATTTTAATTACGGATCTATAAATGAAATTCGTAACACATTCTGAAAAATTTGCGGACGCACTTTGGCTGAACACGGGACCAGGGGCGTCGCCCTGTCTGCCCCCCCACCCCCGTCTGCCCCCTCTCGTAGAGCCTGCACACACACAAAAAGAAAAACAGTGGTGTAGTTTTAAGAAAAAATGTTTAGGAACACTTGCAACGGAAGACTCAAAAATCATGCGTCCATGATGAAAAGTGAAGAACGCTTACTTTTGCTGACATAAGCTCGAATGAAAAAGTAGTGAGGCGGCATCTCCCCGCTCATGATCTTCACGGGCCGAAAACGTCTAGCCCGGACCGGCATTTAATCAAAATAAAAAATTCAGACCCGGTCCAGCTCGTATATTAATCATGATTTAAGGAAGGGGGGGGGGAATCACAAGCCAATCGTTTGGTCTTATCCAAATTTTAGGAGAGCAAAAATTTCCGGAAAGGCTCGATTTTGCAAGCGCAGAGGACCGTCTTTAAGAGTATACGCTTGTTCCGGTCCATTCTAGAAAATGCTGAGGTCAGCCCATGCCTTGAATGAATCGTGCTGCAAAAGCCTGGGCCCGCACAGATCTCTACCCCCCTGCGACTACACCACTGGCAGCGGATTTCCGGATTATTTTGAAATGAAATATTCTATTAATTCAGACAGCCTAGATTCTGATTTCTAAACCGGTCATGCTTCCAATTTTCATTCTTGCTACGGGCCGGGTCATAAACCGTGATTTTTTAGGGGCTGGTACGTCATCGTAATATACTGTTTTCTTTACGGACCGGTCTGGTTTAGATCAGGGGCGGCCCTGCGGTACATGACACCCACTCCACCCTGCAAACGTAGAAAAAGACGTCCCTTTTACTTTTTTCAAAATTGCTTTTATGATTTTAAGTTGGAAATCGTGCCCCTTCATAAACAAAAAACGGTGCCCTTTGCGATGATTACTTGTTTGCCTATCTGGCCGGCCCTGATTGAGGTGACTAACAAAGCCCGACTGGTCCGGTCCGGGGCGGGTAGAATGGCTTCGAAATGCAGCTTTCTTACGCAGTTTGAATCTTGCTTTACTGCTAACTAGCTTTCCATACACGCTTTAAAAGATAAATGAGCGTGGCAAAAATTTAAAAAAGAGTCAAAATGACGTATTCGGCGCAGACCGGCACAAAAATCGGCTACAAGCGCAGTTCGGCGCAATATTTCTGTTTCGGCGCACCCTGAAAAAGTCAAAATGACTTATTCGGCGCAAAAATCGGCTAAAAGCGCAGTTCGGCGCAAGAATTTGTGTTTCGGCGCAGAATTAACATCCCTGCTTATATCAGTGGCGGCCCGTGGTCAAAACTGTTAGTGCAGCCGGAAGCATATGATCCCCACCCCACCCCCCTCCTCCGGACAGGAATGGAAAATCTTTGTTACTGAATTCGAAAGCTGGCGGATTAAGCCCTCATCAAGGAAAAAAAAGGAAATTACATAAAAAAGTAAGTGATCCTATTTTACTTTTCCATAAAATGGACATAAATTTCAACCAGCCGCTCTTATCCTCAAAATTGCATTAATCCGTGTCTGATTCGAAGTTTCCTTAGAATTTTCTTTTGTAACGATAACTTGAGAAGAAAAGAAAAAAAAAGAAAACGTACTCATTTTTATAAGTCAAATCAATCCTCCTTTCTTTTAAACATGCGAATCCGTCAGTGATGTCCCCATAAAAAGGCGTTGTTTTAATTCAGATATCAATAATTTTAAAAGCTCTTTAAAATTTCCCATGTTTAGAGAATTTTCTCGCTCGCCATGTCCTCTAAATGCCAGTTCTTGCTTACTTAAAAACAATACTGCTTTGATGGGTAATTGTCCATTCATAAGCATCTATTCAGGCTTACCTTCTTGATAAACTCAGCAATATAAAGTCCAGAGTTTTCCAAACATATATTCTCCTTACCCCCTCCCTCCTTCTCGTCCGAGCCAATCAGTTAGTCGAGTTCTCAAGTTCAGCCGCTGTTAAAAATCTTTCATCGGCTGTATCAGCTGCATACTCCCTATGCCGGAGAGGCTGCTTACGTAGTCGTTGTCATGGCAACGGTGCTGCCAATTTTCTTTTCAGCGCTCTGGGCTGAACCAAAGATTTTCCCAATTGAATTGCGGGAAGATTAAAGTGTTTTTTTTCTGAATGAGCGATCCGGCCACAATACATTTTTTTGTGTTTGGTTTTTTTCAGAGATTTTTTTAATTTACTGTAGGAATTCCACAATTCTAATCTGAATTTAGGAAAATTAGTAGAATAAATTATTTTAAAGTATGTGCTGATAATTTCAAGTGCAGCCCGGCTGAACTTGCTGTATCCCATGAGCCGCCACTGTCTTATATTAAATTAATGGACTTGATGTGAAGAAAAATATTCAAACATACAGTTTAGTTAATTTAACTTAAGTATAAAATGTTGATTTTATTGATTTTATTTAATTTAACCTAAACTTTAAGTCACCCTCCCCCCCCCCACTTGCATTGTGTGCCGGCTCAAGGTACCGGCAACTCGGGCAGCTGCCCGGGGCGCTATATGTTTAGGGGCGCCATGAAAACGTAATCTTAGGAGAGAGAACGGGTTTTTTTTTTTCTTTTGAAGGTTTATCCAACGTCAGATTGCCCCCTTGCCCATGGTCAGGTAAGCTCTCTTTGTAGTTTCTTCCTATTCTTCGCTATCATCGTCGTCTTTATTGACTTTGGAATGTTAAAAGATATTTTCTAAGAAAGGATTATCTGAGCTGGAGAGGTGGAAGTCAGTAGAAATTTTATAAATCACAAAACTATTCCTCGATATAACCAGGTTTTACTCGTTAAAAGCGAGTTATACTCCCATAAACTTAACATTGTACCAGCCAAGTATTTTCGTTTTTCTCATTCAATCTGGGTTCTTCTTAAATAAGGAGTCGTCATAAACGAGTTAGATTTATTTAAAAAGGGCACCAAAAATTAACTTGTCCAGGGTACCAGCTACCTTAGAGCCAGCCTTCAACCCTAATTACCACGACCATTAAAGTGTTATTAGTGGTATTTCAGTCCATTCTTAATGTTTGCTTTATAAATGGGTCTATTAATTAATGAATTTTTAGCATCTATAATGTTTGGGGCCCCCAAAAAATGTTTGCAACCGGGCCACTTCAAACGGAAGGCCGGTCCTGGGTGCATCCCTACATTGTACATTACCATACATAAAGAATTTGTTGATAGCTTCATTACAAAATGAGTAACACATGGTATACTTTTACTAAAATTAACACTTACATTATTGGGTCTTTCGGAAACCTATGATATTAGCCTTCAGGTTCTTTCACTCTAGCTGTGTCACAAAGGACACACTTAACATGGGAGGACTTCTTTTTTCTGTAGAAAGAAAAACTAATTAATAATGCGTAAAAGTCAAAACAAAAAGTTTTAGAAATGACAATATTGAAGCAAAATAGCTCGTACATTAACATGAAACATTTTCACAAATAACTTTTATCCGCAATGTCTATAACCAAGGGTAGAATCCTGTGTTTTGTTTTCTTTTGTGCTGCCCTCGGGCAATCTCTGAAATTATTTTGGTCGCCCCCAAGTACAGTTTGTTGCCCATACGACTTTTGCTATACAATTTTTTTAAAAATTTAATACAGTCGTTACTATGGAAAATGGATTTTTGACTACGTCTGTTTTGACTATGATGGCAGAATTTTCTTGATGGTGATCGGCTACTTGTAAACAAATAGGAAACGAGCACACTGAAGATAAAACAATAGTAGTTTCTCTCTCAACCATATTTCATTATATGAGATAGCTATTATAAATATGATATATCATCATTTCTGATCTTGCCTGTATAGCCGAACTCTGTTACAGCAAACCCGGTATATAACGAACTACAGTTTTGGTCTCACAGTATACCAGTTATCACAATAACGCCTCTAGATTTGTATTTCACATTCAGAATAAGCCTTAAGAATATGAGCTTTTACGTATTGCTTTTCCATACAAAATTAAGTATATTTTGATAAATGATAATGATTTGCTGATTTTAAATTTAAAAAATCCAATTATTGTATTGTATCAATGAAGTTTACTATTTCATTTCTTAGCAGTTCCGGTAATGGGTGTAACAAACATAACTTTTGTTCTCCTGAAGTTCATTATAACACAGTTCAAGCGTAGTAAGTTTTTGGAAAGCCAAAGTGATTATAATGTTAATTGCCTCTGCTTGTGCACACTAAAAACAACTACTAAACCCATGTTTAACCTGTTTGCTCTTATCATTAGAAAGATGCAATGGAGAAGACTTTCTTCAATCAATGTTGCTTAACAGACTAGTTCTTTAAATGCTCCATAAATGCATTTAAATGCTCTTTAAATGCAATTAATGTTTAATTCTAATCAAAAATAGAGAGTAGCATTTATGCTACCAATCAAATCAGTAGATATCATGTTAATCCCCAACCAGTTATCCAGAAAATTCAGTTTTCCAGAATACACCCGGTCCCAACCATTCCGGATAACAGGTTCCATACTGTACTACAAAAATCGCTCTGTTAATGTATACAAACAATAAAAATATACAAGCATGTTTCACATACTGGACACTTCAGCAAACGGATTTACTTTCTCTTACGAAATATCGCAAACATAAATTAATAACTGCTGACAAAAGCACACAGTTGTAGAAGCGATCAAGATAAAACTATTCGCAGCGAAAGCATATTGATTTGATTTGCAGCATATTTGTTGCATCGGTAACATTAAAAAACAATACTTATATCAATATAAACAAATTATACATAAATCAATATAAACAAATAATTTAAATGTCAGTTAAAGAACATACAAGATATACTTACGTATTAGATGAATTGAAGATTGTTTCTTCTTTTCCATTTTGATCCGATTTAATAGTTAATGGCGGCGTACGTTCCACGATGTTGTCATTTGAAGGAAGGAGGGAATCGCGCGGAAGAGCTCGCGGCAAGTAAACGATTAGTACGCATGCGCGAGTTGAGAGCATCCTTGCCCCTGTACGGTTTGCTTTTCTGCTAGGGGACTTTCCGCCAGAGCTAGATGGCGTAAGTTACGTCTCCCTCCAGCCGAAACGATGCGCCTGGTATGCCATTTCTTGCTCTGATTGGCTCTTCGCGTCAAGTGACTTCTGTAGAGCTCTGATTGGCCTGCTCCCTGAGGATCGTATTTCAGAATCAGAGGAAGGACGGAACGTTTCCAATAGCAAGGAAGGAACGTTCAGATATATTTGGCCGTCAGATGTATTTGCACTGCATTACAGTACTCTGTCTTGCTGCTTGATCAGCTAAACATAAACATAAGCGAATAGCAAAATGTTGTTATTGATATTCGATTAGTTATTTTTTCCTTTTTCTTTGAAGTAATGAGGTCTATTAAATAAAATGCTATCGGATACTGATTAGTGTTTTTTTTTATGAGTTTATTTAGCAGATGCGTGTGATATAAACATTTAGTTATTTAAATACGTGTAATCCAGGAAGCAAGTGTGCGTTTTCAGTCTATAAAATATGTTATTACTTCATATTTATTCGCAGAACATTATTATTATTTTTTTTATTTATAAAAGTTCTTATCTGATCAGTGCCGTATCTAAGTTGGGGAGAGAGGGTATAGGGGACGACCCCCCCCAAAAAATAATGTGTATTAGTTTCAAAAAATTCTTTTCTTAGTACTGCTTTTTTTCTCAATTCTTCTTTTAACTGTAACAGACAAATTAACTGGCTTAATGAGTTTAAATGTGTAATTAAATTAATTAATTACATAATGAAGTTAATAAATATGTAATTAAGTTATTTATGATTTAAAACTGATTGTATGTCATATTTCAATGATTCATTATGTGAAATAAAACCAATACACAAATTAATAACAGCATTAATGGTTGCTAATGAACAAAAAAAAATTCAATAATGACTGTTAAAATGACATAGCTATAATTATTATTTGCTTATGAATTTTGATTGATCTCATTAAAGGTGATATTTTGCATATGATTTAATTACTAGTTAATTAAATAATACATTAAATTAATTAATAATGTACAGATAATTACACAACAATTTAAGCCCGCCGATCACTCAAAAAAATCACTTAAACCGTGTTTTTTGCGAACGGAGTATGCAGTAATCTCGCCAACACAAACACACTATGAAGAGGAAATACACATAACGAGGAGCACCAATCAGAGCTCTACAGAAGTCACGTGATGCAAAGAGCCAATCAGAATCAGAAGTGGCATACCAGTCTCCAGGCGCCTGTCTCACACAGTACGCCTGTAGACCTCGCGCTCACCTGTATGTTGTGATTTTCCCCTGTTTCGCTGCCGCATGTTCGGCATACCTATTTTTACTTTGTGTATTTGTGGCGTAATTCTACAAATACACAAAAGGCACCAATTTTTGTTTACAATGTGTAATTATTTGTGATGAGAATCGGGAATGAAACCCCGAAGTTTCATTTGATAATTTTACATACGTATAAAATAACATCATGAATACATTAAATATGTATGAAAGAATTTTTATTCAATTCTATTTCCAGTCGTCAAACCTGTCGGAAACTTATGATTGCCTTTATTGCAAAGCTTACACTGAATTTCATTAACGGGCATTTAAATTTTTATTATACTTTTATACCTCATCTTAATTAAAACATGGATTTTTCATTAAATTTTTTACTTAAAAAAAGAAAAAGTCCTCCGATTTCAAGGTAGGCTCATACCTTGAAAAGCTTGCTCATTTCAGACCAAAGCAAATTTCAAAAATAGAAATTGCACACGAAATTCGTCTTCTTTGGTCTAAATAAATATGCAATTTTAAATAAATTATTGGTGAACTATTAGTACGAATATTTAAATATAGATAGCAGCATTATAGAACGGGCTGAATAACCTGTAAGCTATCTGCACCGGCCGGTCCGAATAGCCACTCTGATGCGGGGCAGGTTTTCAAGCAAATATTCATAGGAAAATAATGGGTTTGCTTCTGCCACGTCTCTCTTTTTTAACTTGCCGACGGGGACGGACCATCGCCTCTGCCTTTCCCCTTTCTATGCCACTGCTGCAGACAGAGGCGCAGAGAGCCCAGTCGGGGCCCCGGGGATAAAACCTTCAGTATCCCTATTTGCTATCCAGAAATCCTTTCGATCAGGCCCTTATTTTTAACTACGCCCATTAGGCCGGGCCTAGGGCCACCGAAGACAAAATCTCAATTCAATGTTTCTTAATTTATCTCTTTTAATTGCAGTTTTTTATATAACCTTTCAAATGTTTTCAAACAATATTTTAAACTGATAATAAAAAATGAAGAAAACGAATCATTCAATATATTATTCAAAAACAGCAAATTTTAATAAAACACCCTTTTTCTAGCTTAAAATAATAATCTTAATTGAGTACAGATATGTTAATTTAAAAAGGGCTGATTTTGCAAAAACGCTCATTCTATTGGCAACTCTGCGCCGCTGCAGAAGTTGCCAATCTGCTCGATGATTGGATGACATTTATAGCCAGGGGTTGAAAAAAGTTATAAATTCTTAGGCATTTTATATACAGATTAAATTTGTTTGTTAAATTCATGATACAAGATAATAGACGGCTGCCATTTTTTTGGGGAAAAAAAAGCCCAGACTTTCGACAGGCACAGCCTGACAATCATTTACCTTTGGAAATTTCACACTGCCTACCTACATCAGGGTCAAGGAGTCCTCCCATCTAGAGTTGTGCCTATAGTCAAGAATTTTCTATTGCTTTTGGAGTCGTATTACATCAGTCTTTTATTCCTTATTAAAATTATTAATCATTTAAAGAAACTTTAAATTAATAGTAATTGGAAAATAATTAATAGAATTAAAACTGTTAGTTTAAAAGTATTATAATTTAATAAACATCCGTGCTCTAAAAAAATACCAACATCGCATTTTGAAGGTTTCGTCACTTCCATAAAGAAACTGTATTTGGAATGTTAACAACATTTTTGCATGGCATGCTTTCCCAGTATTGAAAAAATTAATATTTTCATTCATAGTACTTCCATTCAAGCAGGCAGCCAAAAAATTTTAGAAGTCAAAAAACTGGAAAGTTCAAAATTTCTCATAGAAAGTCTTAATCGTTAACATTTTGTTAAGGAAAAATAAAAATTTATTTGGTTGGGTGGGTCCATAGTCTCTCCTCTGGCTATGCGAAGGGGCATAGTCAGAGGAGAGTTCCACTATTTAACAGTGTGTCTCAAAAAAAAAAAAAAAAAAAACTTTTCTTGAAAAAGAAAACTAAATCACTAACATTCAATGTTTTTGTGAAGTTGGTGGATTATGCTTTAGCTGGTTTTTGTAATTTTGTTTAAAAAATAATTGGAAACTTCTGGGGACATATTCTGTATTTGGACATTTTCTTTTTTCAAAATTGACAACACACAATTAAGTATTATACAGAAGCAGCAACAGTAGGGCCCCTTCCCAAGGTGAGGCCCTGGGGATATTTTCCCTGCTCCCTCTCCCTCTCTAAGCCACTGGCTGCAGACATATTAAAGAGGGATGAATTGGGTGTGATCCTGATTAGGGATGAGCGTGAGACAAAAAATCGGTCTGTCTCGTCTCGCAAAATCCCTATATCATAATGAAAAATGGGCCTGTCTCGTCTCGCATAAAACTATCAATGTCTGTCTCATCCCATCCCACATGCTTCCCTAATCCTAATGAAACCCCCACCTCTCCCCACATGGACTTTTAGGGCACTGTTGTGATATTTTATATTTCTAGACTGGCAACAGTCTTTTTGTATTTCTATATTGGCAACAATCTCTCTATGAGACAAATGTAAACAACGACATGTATCGTGTATTCTTTTGTCGATTAAAACTTCTAAAGTCCCTATTATCGCTGTCTGCTTATTTTTTATAACAATTTAATCGACAAAAAAAAATTATGAAGTGATGAACTATTTATGAACTGAGCTCTCGCGTGAATCGATCCACAATGGAACATTATTTAAAGCCAGAACGGTTTGACGTCGAACCCACGTGTCCGGGTGCCGAAGCCAGGTAGATCCACTGGAAAAAAACTTTTACGAATTTCATCT
>JAWZYV010017468.1:0-26133 GCA_038373885.1 Cheiracanthium punctorium | reverse complement strand
AATTGGGTAATATATAATGGCTTTTCATATTTCTACCCAATTGTGCATTTTTCAAAAACTAATTTTGGGGGAAATTTTCTACTATTTAAACTCCAATCACGAACGATCCTACTATTTTTTTGGATATTTTGACAACAATGGTGGAAAAAAGGTGATAAGTATGTCATTCCACTTTTAAAACGATTTCTGACTACCACTGTACCTGCTTGTTCATTTGTATCGGTAATTAGGGGAACTGTATAAAATATCGTAAAAGGAATCGTTCTTCTACTTATAAAAACACTTTTTTTTTACGACATTAACCAAGAAAAATATCTCGAGTGACTCCACTTGATTTTCCGAACATTTCATCCTTACCAAAGGTTTAAAATAAAATCTGCTTAATCTCGCAATCGTACAAAGTGTTCAGAATGCTAGTGCATTTCAAGACCGCAAGGTACATAAGTATTCTCTTTCGTCGAACTGTGGAAAACTGTAAATCCTACACTCACCAAAATCAATAAATATGTAAGACCAATGACCTATAACATGCCCTTTTTTGACGCAGCTGCTGTGCCGCACAGCCAGCGTCAAAAAAGGGGTCTCTAGATCTGTGGCACGCGATGAACGTTTCGATCGTCCGACATCTTGCTGCTAGGTAAGTTGAGCGATGGCAACACTGCCCCTTTTTTCAGCATTGGGGCAGGGTTGTGCCTCAAAGGGTTAAGAAATTAGACGCATACTTCGACACTTCTTCAAAGTGATTATGAACAGGTATGTGAAGATGACGTTTCCGACACCGCATTGCTAGTTGATTCTGAACCGTCTCTGTACCCCCTACTCCCCCCTGCAAGTTTGTAAGTCTCTTTCGAAAATCCCGAAATAAGTGCTTTTACAATACGCTTAGTTACTATTAGTTCGCTAGGTTAACCTGTAACTCATAATGTACATCTCGCGAAAATGTTTGGTTAGGTTTGCTGAATAGTGTGGTTGTTTTCTGCCTGACATGATGTATTTAGATGCGTACAGGTTATTATGGTGATAATGTAATGGATTTCATGCCATCAACTAATGAACCGGCAAACAAAGACTGCTGAATGTATCTCCTGTACTAGAAACTTCTCCGAAGATTACATTGATGTAACTCATAATGTACACTGAGAATTGTAGTTGCTGAATGTGTGGTTGTTTCTGCTGACATGTTTGTGACGTTTTGTTTTATTTCATGCCTGAGAGTTGTTCTTGATTGAGCAGGTAATTATGGTGAAATGTAATGGATTTTCACGTGGGCGGATCTAAGTTCTGATCAACGAACCGGAAAACAAAGATGCTGAATGTATCCCCTGTACTGGAAACTTCACCGAAGATTAAAGAGAAGAAATTTTGGATTCAGTACTTCAGGCTGTTCTCTGTGGGCTCACCTTGACTATACCGTAGAAGATAAAGAAGATTATGTCTGCGACTTTTGTAAATATTCTCAAGGCAGAAATGACTTGAACATAACCTTAGAAATATAGTTTCGTAATTAAAAGTAGCCTCTATAATTGGGGGTATTCTTGGAGACCATACTAGCCTGGACATTCTGAATCTACTTGGCAGAGTTTCACCCGGTCATATCATACATTTTCAGTGGATCCCGTCGCATGTTGGAGTTGAAGGTAATGAAAAAGCCGACTCCTTGGCCAGGTCCACTGCTGAGGAGGGTGTGAGTCATTGTGGGAAGCTCACCTTTAACGAGCTTTCTTCCGTTTGTAAAATAGAAATGAACAAGCTTCCGAAAGCCCCTCGCAACCACTCATGGTATTTAGCAAAAAAATCCGGGTGGGTCTTTCCAGCGTAAGATTCAGACGGGGCCGTCATGATTCTATCGGGCCTGCTTGTGCACTAGAGATGAGACGGGCTCAGCCCGAGCCCGAAAGCCCGAGCCCGAGCCCGGGCCCGAGAAAAATTTCTCCTTTGTTGAACATACTCCTTGAAAACAGATTTTAAAAAGTGATTCATGGGATAAATAGACGTACTTATTTCAAAAAATAGCGGCACGGGGGACTAGAAGGTGTGTGAAGATCCAAAAATTATTGTATCCTATTAATAAAGTAGTTAATTTTATTTGTCTTTAGCTGAAATTTCGGGCTCTGGGCGGGCTCGGGCTCCAACTTTAATAATATTGCTCGGGCTCGAGCAGGCTCGGATTAAAAGTCTTCGGCTCGGGCGGGCTCGGGCTTCAAAAATGAGCCCGAACTCATCTCTATTGTGCACTCCGATGCGTCATCCAAAGAGGCCTACGGATGCTCGCTTATTCGTTCCAGCAGTTAGATACGTCATCTAACGGCCGAATCTAACCAATGAGGAAACGTCCGTAGGCCTCTTTCGGAGTGAGCTAGTAGCAGGCCAGGTAGAATCTCGATGGCCCAGACTCAGATCCTGCCAAACTGTCTTCTGTCGCTTCTTGCGTATCCATACTAGAGCCCTCACTTTTCGGCAAGGTCAAAAAACTTACCCGAGTGACACATGGCCTCCCTGCCCATATTTTGGTTGTTTCGGTTTTAACAAAGACGAATTCCTGCGGGACCCTCAACGTTTTTCAAGACGTTTTTGGATTCAGGGGTTTGTCTAGCCCTGGTAGATGATTCCGAGATTAGTAACAACAACAGCAACATTAAAAGTAACTATGTTTTATGAAGAATATAATTAGTTTTTTCACGGTTTAAACCAGGATGGGCAAACTTTTTCGGCCGCGGGACAAAAATCGAAAAAAAAAAATGTTTGGTGGGCCAAGATAAATTTTTCTAAAATTGTAAGAACAATATACAACTATTACAATTTAAATATGTTAATGAGATGAATGAAATTGCGATTTCATTTTTAAAAGTTCCTTATATTGAGGTTCGAAGTGAGATGCACTGATTCTAAGGAACGAGGCTCAATGCTCATCTGTCAGTCTACTTCTGAAAGAATTCTCTCTAAGGTTCATAGTTGAAAACACTTGTTCACATATATAAGATGAAGCAAACATAGCACTGATTTTCTGGGCGTGAGGTATTAAATTTGGGAAACTTACTTTCGATAATGATTTGTAAAACTCTGGCATATTTAGAAACAACTGCTTGAGATGATTGTTAGATTGCAATTCAATTCAATTCAAGCTGCAAATCTGACCTCACTGCTTCACAATTTACGTTGAAAGGCATGGTAAAAATATCCAATTCTGTTTGAATGGCACTGAAATCTTGAAATCTGCGTTCGAATTCAAAATGCACTTTTTTCAAGCCATCTTCATAATTTTTAATATGGATATATATATATAAATATATATATATTCTTTCAATTTCCGTCGGACCGGTTAATTAAAATTCCACTCCGCGGGCCGGATAAAACCTTCCGGCGGGTAGTAATTTGCCCATCCCTGGTTTAAACCATCTGTTCCATATTACCCGACTATTTCATATTAAACTCCATTTGTAACTTAATGATTTCTTCTACACGAACAAAGTGAATAGTGTTTTTCTTAACAAGTGGCGTTTTATCACAATTGTACTCATGGTGATTTGGGAAATTTTATGATAAACCTGTAAAGTTTTATTCAGAAACGTAAATGGAAATCCGTAATACTCTCCTCTCCTCTCCTCTATATTCCAAAGGATTATACAATCATAAATATAAACTTCTGGCTTCTTCCGTACAGTTCACCTAAATTTGAATAAAAATCAGGCCGTCTCTCTTTTAATAATATTGGCCTCAAATGCAGATGACGCGCTGAAATAAATCCTGATAAAACAGTTGTGCTTTCAAATTAATAATCTAAAACTTATCAGAGAAATATCCCTTTTCCGCTTCTCCGTAGTATGTTAATTAGTTGGCGGCAACTCATTTCCAGTTCAATAAATATTAATCAGATTAATTCCTTTTCACTTAATTGGTTCTCTGTTTTGTATTGGGCATTCAATTTACTGAATGTGATTAATGGGTTTATTTTAGAAAAAACGTATCTCTGTTGTAGTATTATAAAAGGCTATACAGGGTGAGTCTGAAAAAGTGGACAAAACTTTACGAGGTGATGGAACGCCATGTACGCGAGCAAGTTCCGTCACAGAATGTGTGGGCGAAACGCGAATGGCGAGCCGCTAGGTGGCGCTGTAAATGGTAATGAAAGGTTGATCGGAACGCATTTTCGCCGATCCCAACTGCCCGGGACGATGCCGCGCCTGCGCATGCTCCGCGAGATTGAGAGACCGGAAGTTTACTCTAAAATTGTTATGCAGATTGTTTTGAATGCTCTACTTTGTGTTCATTTTTCTGTTTTAAAATTCAGCTTTTAAAATACCCTTACAATAAAAAGTTTTCCTAAAGTAACGATTGACAATAAGAAAACAATAAAAATACATGGTCTTTGAAATACACATTTTCAATAATGAATATAAACAAATATACTGGTATTTTTCTACCTACATGTACTACATTTTTTTTTTAAAATTCGGTTGATTTAAATAAATTTGTAAGTATCAGGTATTTTTTGAATGTTTTAAAACTAAAAGTAACTGCTCTGTAATAATAGGATGCAATAAATAAGCTACATACATTGTTTTGTTTTTCTTTAAATAAAGAAAAAATAAAAACTTTTAAAAAATAAGCTGATAAATATATATTTATATATATAATAGGTAAGTATTAAATATATACATCCATTAGTTTTGTACTTTATTGTATTTAAATATGTATCTGATCTATTCTTCTACACATGTTTCAAAAAGTAATGAGATGTTTCATAATATTATGTTAGTTTTTTGTATATATATAATGAGAAATGTAATTAGGCATTATTTATTCTGTATTATACACACAGGAGTTTTATAATAAAATTAATTGTCATTGGTTAAATTTAACTAAATAAATGTTTGCATTTTTAATATATGAATTTGTAGACTAGCGGTAAGATATGAGAAAATAATCTTAAGGGTATACGTCTAATGTCTAAGAAACAAAATCTGTCTCACTTGGTACACAGATTAAAATAAAGTAATTGCACCAAGGATTCACAAAAAAAAAAATTCAGGAAGTCTTTACAAGCTGCACTACACATTGATATAAATTTGAAAGTGGTGCCTTTATGAAACTTTCAGAAAAAAAATCTTAAACATGAAAGTGCACAGCAAAATAACAATATATAAAGACTACATTACTTGTACTTTTGTATGTTCATAAGACACTATGGTAATAATTATATAATGTTAATTCTGCAATTTTCTTTGAATGTTACTGCTACTGAAAAACAATAGACACACAGTAATAAGGGATTTTTTTTCTTTTGAGTTCAATATAAAAATATTGTTTTCAATACTAAAGGAATACTTCAGTATTAAATACTATTACAATTTACTATTGTAATAGTATAATACTGGCACAGCCAACACTCCTTATATTGACCATACATTACAAATACCAGTGATAAAGCCCGGACTGTAAATACAAAAAAATACTTTTATGAAACACACAGATAAAGTGCAGTATGAGCATTTTGAGTGGCACAAAGAGTCCACCCTTTTTCAGCTGCAGCGCAACCGAAAACCAACAGCAAATCAGAGCCTCTCTTTATCCATTGGCACTTTTGAAGCTAAAGAATAGTGAACCCTTTTTACCATCTGAAAAGTTTATTACGCTTTTTTTCTTTATCTGTCGTGTTTTAATGCAAAGTATTTTATCGGTGTCAGTCCAGGAATTTTTTTCTAGGGTCCAATTTTTGTAAATTCAATACTAATTTTTGCGAATTAATTACTGATTTTTGTGAATTTCATACCAATTTTTAATAAAAAGTCACTTTTTGGTTGTAAAATAATTGATAAAGCAGATTAAATTGTAAGTAAAAAAGCCATTGTTAAAACAGATTAAATTGTAAGGCAAAACAGACCCAGTTTTCGTTTGCATCGACCCCTGGTTATTGCAATTATACTGTAACACCAGTTTTGTTAATAATCCCTCAGAATTCGCTTTACAACCTTTACTGTGAACTGTTACAAGCAATGAAAACTGTAGGAGTTATGAAGCACTCAGGAACAGGAATATGCGACATATATGGAATATTTTCTATGTTTCCGTTAAACGGGTAACCTTTCGGTTAATTTCTGACGAATTGTTTGCGTTTATGAATTTTTTCTAGCAGTCGCATGAGATACATAGCGTGACTGTTAATTACTTAGTCTGTAGTGCACAGCGTGAAGAAGGTTTATTAATTATGTTAAATTTTTTTAATATCATTAGTTTTTGTTTTTAAAGCTGTTTGAAGTCCTGTGACGACATTCGCTTTAAAAGAATAAATAAATAAAACCACCCTTAAGGAATTTTAATACGTAGATTGGTATTTTGGTATTGGACTATTATGGAATCTTCCTATTAATGTAGTTATTAATTTTCCTCGTAATATCTGGATAAATGACATCATTGTTATTTACTAGTCCTTTATTAAACTTTGCGATGCATTAAAGAATAACAATAATCCGCAGCATTAAATCACTAATACTTATAACGATTTTTATTATGTCCTTATTATGAGAAAGCTATAAGGGAAGATTTTAATTTTAACAAATTTGGTTTAAATAGGAACAAAATCATTTCACTGCTTTTTATTATCTTTTTTTTTTAAAAGAAAAATGAAAAAAAAACTTAAATTTTTTTTATGGGGTAAAATATCTCATTCTACATTAATTAATAATTAATTGACTAAAACTATTTTATACATAAATAACGATTTAAAGTCAGATTAAGAGATATGCAGATAGATAGACACAGGCAGACTGTAGCCCCTCAGCGTCAAGTGTAACACCTCGGCGTCTTATTTGAAGGGTAACTACAGTGTCCGGAGATTTACTAAATATCGAAATTACATTTTGAACTCTATTTCGAATATTGAATTTGTACTGCCCTGAACCAATAAATCCTACTGCACAGTTATTCTGATCACTGACTCACTGATTCGCTGATTCACTGAATCAATCTGAAAGAGTTGAGTTCCGTGCAACCTGCTCCAAGATAAAACTTTTACAGCCGTGACTCCAAGAAGATTAAAAAGTTCAAAAAGATTAAAAAACAAAAAAGCGTAATAACATCCACACCGCTTGTACAATCGACTTGAAATTTTTTATAATTATGTATAAAAGTATAGAAAACGATGTATGCTACTTTAAAAAGCTGAAAAATCTACCCGGTCCCTCATTTTTATGAGATTTTTTTTCTGCTATTTTCAGCTTCATTTTAATTTCAAAGAATCAAAAAAGGGAATCCTTTGCGTGACAAAATGAGCTGCTTCAAGTGAAAATGACGTCCTATTTGAAGACATGGTCATAAGGCTTTGAAGGAAAAATTACGATTTCAGTTTCTTTTGAACAGTTTTTCCAGATAATATAGTATAGGTATTTTTTTTAATTAAAATGATTGTCTGCACTGCATGAAGCATTGATATAAGAGGGGCTGTGTACACAAAACGAAATCGTTCGAATGCGAAGGGTTTCCGCGGGTTTCCAGAAGAGCAGAAATTCGATTTGCGTGTCTAAAAAATAGAATATGAAGTTATATATTGTAGGTGAACGAAGGTTAAACAGATTGAGTGTAGACATATTTTCGTTAAATATTTTTTATAGCGCGCGTTGTAACTGTGTCCACAGAACTGGCTTTGACTTGTAGTCGATAATATAAGAACTGAAACGATATTATGAGTTTAATAGTAAGCTAAACTCTTAAAAACGCGTCAAAGATGAAAATTTTCGAGCGAGTATAGTAGTTTGGCCACCCACTGTATTATCCTTTTGCCGCCTTCTCGCTTCACACTTTCATTTGAATTAAAATCAAATCCTCCGTATTTTAAACATTTTGATGCAAAAGCAGAAGATTCATCAAACTATATCCTGATAAAACATCCATACTCATGCACAAATTAATAATATAAACGCTCCAGAAAAATATTGCTTTCCCCCTCCTGTAATATGTTAATTGTTAGGCTGAAACTAATTTTCAATTCAATAAATATTAATCATGTTAATTCCTTTTCACTTAATTGCTTCTCTCTTTCATTAGACATTCAATTTGCTGAATATGATTTATGGTGTTGTAGAGCATCGTTTCTGCATTAAAAAAAAAAAGAAGCTATTTGAAAATAACTTTTTTTTTAATGTAACAGCGACTTGTTTTTTTCGTTGTCTGAGTTTGCTTATAATTCATTTATCACATCTTCATTAAGTGCAACATAGTTTTATCTAGAGAAATGATGGAATAACACTGGTTAACGATGCAAATATTAATTTCTGTTGACGATGTCGCTGATTACTGTTTATTATGACGCTGATTTTATTAACCCTTTGACGCTCGGTGGCTGCGCGGTGAAGTAATCTTATTTCGGCACTTTCACTGCTAGTCGCAAAAAAAATAATATGATTTAATGGCTCCACGCTAAAAAAGTGCAGCCTTCGCCATCGCTCCATTTAACTACCAATAACATGCCGGTCGATCGAATCGCCATCTGGTGGCAAATAGCTGAAGTGCTGCCAGTTGTGTCAGAAAACTTCTTCAGCTGTGTCGCACAACATGGTCTATTCGCATGGTCTATTCTTCCCTTCCCTCGAAATTTTTTATCTACCCGTCTGGTCTAATTAACGGTCACTGTCTCCCCCAGTCCCGACCACACCAAAGACATTAATGTCTTTGGACCTACACGGAGCCACACACACCCATATTGTACTTTTCTAAGGTGTCGGCGACAAAATGCACAATCGTTTAAGCATATAAAAGAGCCCCGAATAGAAAAGTGGTTCGCACATGTGGTCTCATAAAATTTGTCGTTTTAAAGAATAGACTGGCACTTTTGTTACCTTAAGAATGATGTCTTGCTGCAAATCCAGTTTAAATGCCTCCTGAGAGTGAGATCACAGATTTCAAGTATACACCTATTCCGAATTTGAAGTCTCCCCCGCCGTCGTCAAAATATAGATTTCTTCTTATGAAAATTCCCCGGAAGAATTAATCAAATAGCCCCGAAGGGGGGTCCACAAGTCCCCCGACAGGGGGGGCACGTGTCCCCCCGGACCCCCCCATTGGAGCCACCCCTGCACATTACGATACACTGGCCTCTCCAATTGACCTCTTGTTTTAAAAATTCCTAAACTCTATAAATAATAGAGTAAAATGTTCTGCTTCTTCAACAGTTGTTAAATGTTCTGTTAGAATGTTTAAGGTTTCGTCTATCAAACCATTAAAATACTAGGCTATAATAAATAAAACTTCGATGAAGGTAGGAATTTAAAAAAAAGAGGACCAATTAAAAGGCCTGGATACATGAATTGCAGTAGTCGTACCACTCCTTCCCCCCCGCCCCTACAGAAAACTTTCTGCCTACGCCACTGGAATACTATATATATAATTTTTTACTTACTATGTACACATAACTTATACTTAATATATGGACTTGAGGTCGACAGTTATTTTAACTAATATTGCAATAGCCACTAACTTTATTAAAAAGGATTGCAATAAATCCTAACTAATATTATAAATGCGAAAGTGAGTTTGGTTGTTATGACGCTTTGACGCCTAAATCGCTGCAATCGATTATGATGAATTTTGATTTAGATATAGATGGGACACTGGAGAAGGCTATAGGCTACTTAGAATTTTAGATTTTTAGTTACTTTTTAATTATTAATTAAAAACCTTTTTCACGTTGCCATGCTTGGCGAGTTTCGCCCGTATCAAATGATTCATTTTTTGGGTTAAACGGGTTTTTACCAAATGAGAACCCGGCAACAAAAAACTTAAAAAAAGGTTTGCGTTTTATTTTTAAATTAAATAAAATTAAGCCCCCAGACAAAAAATTTGGGGGGGGCCAGGTTTTAAGAGCAAAAAGGAGGGAAAAACCTATACAAAAATAAAAGGGGGGGGCTTGACCCCCTTGTTTTTTTCCCCCATAAACGCACCCGCTTTTTTTTTGAAAAAACGGTTTTTTTCAGTAGAAACAAAGGAATAAAATTTTTTTCATTCGCTGGGAAAGGAGTATTTTTTTTTTTTTGGAAAAACGTTTTTTGCACGCCCCGCCCCCCAAGCCGGATTTTTTTAAAAGGTACGAAGGAAAAAAAATTGGCCGGGAACCCCTACATTTTTTTTTACCCTCCGGGGGGTTTAAAGGGCTTTTACCTTTGGGGAAATTTTAAATAAAAGGTTTAAAAAAAAATCGTAGTAGTAAAGTCAAATTTCCTATGTCAATTTCATAGTTTAAAATGTAGTTCCGTAAAATGAATGATGTCCTCATATAATTGTAGCTTTCTCATGATTTCTTCTATTTTTAGAGTTTTATTCAAAAACACTCCGTATGACAAAACTAAAATAAAAATTTAGCCATTACTCAATACCTACCTGTGTTATGCGTCCTGTCTCAACGATCGTAGTACCACTCGCCCTACGAAGGTTAAAGGTTTTGAATACCATTGGCAACATTTTGGGCAACTCATTGGACTGAAAAACAGTTGGCGGGAATGACCGCCGGATAAGACTAATACCAAGAAGATCCCTAAGATTGTTTTTTTTTCCTTAAGTTTATCAAATTTTCCAAATACCGGGTAATGTAAAAAAGTTTAAAGGGTTAGTTTGGTTTGGGAAAAAATTTTTTGGATTTTGGGAATACAAAATTCCCGAAATGTTAAAGGTTTTGAAAATTTGTTTTAATGAAAGGGGGGGGGCAAAACCCCCCTTCCCCACCCCCCTTTTCCTTTTTTCCTCCGGGTTAAAATGTTTTTGAAAAGGAAAAAATAATTTCAATTTTAAAAAAAAAAAACCAAAATTTTTCCCAAAAAAAAACGGTTTAACCCAAAATTTCCCTTTGGGGGGGTTTTTTAAATTTTTGGTCAAAAACATAAAAACCCATTTTAACCGGGGTAACATTTTTCAAATTTTAAAACGTTTAAAGGGAATTAAAAAAAAAATTGCCCAAAATTTCTAATTTAAAAATCTTTTAAAAAACACATTGGATTTTCTTGGTATTAGTTTATCCGGCGGTCATTCCCGCCAAACTGTTTTTTCGTCAAGTGAGTTGCCAAACTGTTGCCAATCGTATTCAAATCCATTAACCCTTCGTTGGGCGAGTGGACTACGATCGTAGACCAGGTTGCACACACCAGGTAAGTGTATTCGAGTAATGGCTAAATTTCTTATTTTAGTTTTGTCAGTAACTGATGTAGTTTTTGAATAAAACTCAAAATTAGAAAGAAATATGAGAAAGCTACAATTATATGAGACATCATTCATTTTACGGAACTACATTTTAAATATGAAATTGACATAGGAAATTTGACTTACTCTACGATCGCAGTCCAGGCGCCTAACGGAGGGTTAATAATTTCATGTGCCCGGCATTTTTCTCGACAAAAAATCGCTTGCCTGGCAGACCGCCGGGATAATACGTAATTACCCTTTCCTTTCCTTATGCTTTTTAATTTGGCGTAAAATCAACATAATTCCCATAGCAATTCAGGTTTTTCAAATGCATGTGATTTTACAAATAGAATTTCGGCTTTATTTCAAAAAGCAAAAATCATTTTGTGCGGTTTTTAATTAATAGTTAGAAAAGTAATTAAAATTTCAAAATTCTGAGCCTCAGATGCACTTTACCGAAGTCATGGGCTCAGTCATGCTCAAATTTCAAAGGTCTGCTTTCTGTAGATTTGTCTGGAGAACATTAATTTTTATTATTATAGATAGATAGATTTGGCATAAAACTGGCATAATTTCCGTGGTATTTAATGTTTTTCAGATGCACGGGATTCTTCATTGAAGTAAAAGCATTCCTGTTAGCTCAAAACATGAATCATTTGATACGGGCGAAACTCGCCAAGCATGGCAACGTGAAAAAGGTTTTTAATTAATAATTAAAAAAGTAACTAAAAATCTAAAATTCTAAGTAGCCTATAGCCTTCTCCAGAGTCCCATCTATATCTAAATCCAAATTCATCATAATCGATTGAGCGATTTAGGCGTCAAAGCGTCATAAACAAACTCACTTTCGCATTTATAATATTAGTTAGGATTTATTGCCATCCTTTTTAATAAAGTTAGTGGCTATTGCAATATTAGTTAAAATAACTGTGACCTCAAGTCATTATTAAGTATAAGTTATTGTACATAGTAAGTAAAAAATTATATATATATATTCCAGTGGCGTAGGCAGAAAGTTTTCTGTAGGGGGGGGAGGAGTGGTTACGACTACTGCAATTCATGTATCCAGGCCTTTTAATTGGTCCTCTTTTTTTTAAATTCCTACCTTCATCGAAGTTTTATTTATATAGCCTGGTATTTTAATGGTTTTGATAGACGAAACCTTAACATCTAAAAGAACATTTAACAACTGTTTGAAGAAGCAGAACATTTTACTCTATTATTTATAGAGTTAGGAATTTTAAAAAAAGAGGTCCAATTGAGAGGCCAGTGTATCGTAATGTGCAGGGTTGGCTCCAATGGGGGTCCGGGGGACACGTGCCCCCCCTGTCGGGGACTTGTGACCCCCTTCGGGCCTATTTGATTAATTCGTCGGGGAATTTTCATAAGAAGAAATCTATATTTTGACGACGGCGGGGGAGACTTCAAATTCCGAATAGTGTATACTTGAAATCTGTGATCTCACTCTCAGGAGGCAATTTAACTGGATTTGCAGCAAGACATCATTCTTAAGGTAACAAAAGTGCCAGTCTATTCTTTAAACGACAAATTTATGAGACCACATGTGCGACCACTTTCTATTCGGGGCTCTTTTAATTGCTTAAACGATTGTGCCTTTTGTCGCCGACACCGTTAGAAAAGTACAATATGGGTGTGTGTGGTCCTGTGGTCCAAAGACATTAATGTCTTTGGTGTGGTCGGGATGGGGGAGACAGTGACCGTTAATTAGACCAGACGGTAGATAAAAAATTTCGAGGGAAGGAAGAATAGACCATGCGAATAGACCATGCTGTGCGACAGAGCTGAAGAAGTTTTCTGACACAACTGGCAGCACTTCAGCTATTTGCCACCAGATGGCGATTCGATCGACCGGCATGTTATTGGTAGTTAAATGGAGCGATGGCGAAGGCTGCACTTTTTAAGTGTGGAGCCATTAAATCATATTATTTTTTTTTGCGACTAGCAGTGAAAGTGCAGAAATAAGATTACTTCACCGCGCAGCCACCGAGCGTCAAAGGGTTAATAAAATCAGCGTCATAATAAACAGTAATCAGCGACATCGTCAACAGAAATTAATGTTTGCATCGTTAACCAGTGTTATTCCATCATTTCTCTAGATAAAACTATGTTGCACTTAATGAAGATGTGATAAATGGATTATAAGCAAACTCAGACAACGAAAAAAACAAGTCGCTGTTACATTAAAAAAAAAGTTATTTTCAAATAGCTTCTTTTTTTTTTAATGCAGAAACGATGCTCTACAACACAGGCCATTAATCATATTCAACAAATTGAATGTCTAATGAAAGAGAGAAGCAATTAAGTGAAAAGGAATTAACATGATTAATATTTATTGAATTGAAAATTAGTTTCAGCCAAACAATTAACATATTACAGGAGTGGGAAAGCAATATTTTTCTCGAGCGTTTATATTATTAATTTGTGCATGAGTACGGATGTTTTATCAGGATATAGTTTGATTAATCTTCTGCTTTTGCATCAAAATGTTTAAAATACGGAGGATTTGATTTTAATTCAAATGAAAGTGTGAAGCGAGAAGGCGGCAAAAGGATAATACAGTGGGTGGCCAAACTATTATACTCGCTCGAAAATTTTCATCTTTGACGCGTTTTTAAGGGTTTAGCTTACTGTTAAACTCATAATATCGTTTCAGTTCTTATATTATCGACTACAAGTCAAAGCCAGTTCTGTGGACACAGTTACAACGCGCGCTATAAAAAATATTTAACGAAAATATGTCTACTCTCAATCTGTTTAACCTTCGTTCACCTAAAATACATAACTTCATATTCTATTTTTTAGATACGCAAATCGAATTTCTGCTCTTCTGGAAACCCGCGGAAACTTTTCGCATTCGAACGATTTCGTTTTCTGTACACAGCCCCTCTTATATCAATGCTTCATGCAGTGCAGACAATCATTTTAATTAAAAAAAATATACTATGTTATCTGGAAAAACTGTTCAAAAGAAACTGAAATCGTAATTTTTCCTTCAAAGCCTTATGACCATGTCTTCAAATAGGACGTCATTTTCACTTGAAGCAGCTCATTTTGTCAAAGGATTCCCGTTTTTGATTCTTTGAAATTAAAATGAAGCTGAAAATAGCAAAAAAAAATATATATATATCATAAAAATGAGGGACCGGGTAGATTTTTCAGCTTTTTAAAGTAGCACACATCGTTTTCTATACTTTTATACATAATTATAAAAAATTTCAAGTCGATTGTACAAGCGGTGTGGATGTTATTACGCTTTTTTGTTTTTTAATCTTGTTGAACTTTTTAATCTTCTTGGAGTCACGGCTGTAAAAGTTTTATCTTGGAGCAGGTTGCACGGAACTCAACTCTTTCAGATTGATTCAGTGAATCAGCGAATCAGTGAGTCAGTGATCAGAATAACTGTGCAGTAGGATTTATTGGTTCAGGGAAGTACAAATTCAATATTCGAAATACAGTTCAAAATGTAATTTCGATATTTAGTAAATCTCCGGACACTGTAGTTACCCTTCAAATAAGACGCCGAGGTGTTACACTTGACGCTGAGGGGCTACAGTCTGCCTGTGTCTATCTATCTGCTATCTCTAATCTGACTTTAAATCGTTATTTATGTATAAAATAATTTTAGTCAATTAATTATTAATTAATGTAGAATGAGATATTTTACCCCATAAAAAAAATTTAAGTTTTTTTTTCATTTTTCTTTAAAAAAAAAAAAAAAAAAAAAAAAAAAAAAAAAAGATAATAAAAAGCAGTGAAATGATTTTGTTCCTATTTAAACCAAATTTGTTAAAATTAAAATCTTTCCTCATAATAAGGACATAATAAAAATCTTTATAAGTATTAGTGATTTAATGCTGCGGATTATTGTTATGCTTTAATGCATCGCAAAGTTTAATAAAGGACTAGTAAATAACAATGATGTCATTATCCAGATTTTACGAGGAAAATTAATAACTACATCAATAGGAAGATTCCATAATAGTCCAATACCAAAATACCAATCTACGTATTAAAATTCCTTAAGGGTGGTTTTATTTATTTATTCTTTTAAAGCGAATGTCGTCACAGGACTTGAAACAGACTTTAAAACAAACTATGATATTAAAAAAATTTAAAATAATTAATAAACCTTCTTCACGCTGTGCACTACAGACTAATAATTAACAGTCAAGCTATGTATCTTCATGCGACTGCTAGAAAAAATTCATAAACGCAAACAATTCCGTCAGAAATTAACCGAAAGTTACCCGTTAACGAAACATAGAAATATTCCATATAGTAGCATATTCCCTGTTCCTGAGTGCTCATAACTCCTACAGGTTCATTGCTTGTAACAGTTCACAGTAAAGGTTGTCAAGCGACATTCTGAGGGATTATTAACAAAACTGGTGTTACAGTATAATTACAATAAACAGGGGTCGATGCAAACGAAAACTGGGTCTGTTTTGCCTTACAATTTAATCTGTTTTAACAATGGCCTTACCTTTAATCTTTTTACAATGGCTTTACTACATTTAATCTGCTTTATCAATTATTTTAACAAAAAAGTGACTTTTATTAAAAATTGGTATGAAAATTCACAAAAATCAGTGTTGAATTCGCAAAATTAGTATTGAAATTCACAAAATTTGGACCCTAGAAAAAATTCCTGGACTGACCACCGATAAAATACTTTGCATTAAACACGCAGATAAAGAAAAAAAAGCGTAATAAACTTTTCAGATGGTAAAAAGGATTCACTATTCTTTAGCTTCAAAAGTGCCAATGGATAAAGAGAGGCTCTGATTTGCTGTTGGTTTTCGGTTGCGCTGCAGCTGAAAAAGGGTGGACTCTTTGTGCTACTCAAAATGCTCATACTGCACTTTATCTGTGTGTTTCATAAAAGTATTTTTTTATAATTACAGTCCGGGTTTTATCACTGGTAATTGTAATGTATGGTCAATATAAGGAGTGTTGGCTGTGCCAGTATTATACTATTACAATAGTAAATTGTAATAGTATTATAATACTGAAGTATTCTTTAGTATTAAAACAATATTCTTATATTGAACTCAAAAGAAAAAAAAATCCCTTATTACTGTGTGTCTATTGTTTTTCAGTAGCAGTAACATTCAAAGAAAATTGCAAAATTAACATTATATAATTATTACCATAGTGTCTTATGAACATACAAAAGCACAAGTAACGTAGTCTTTATATATTGTTAATTTTGCTGTGCACTTTCATGTTTAAGATTTTTTTTCTGAAAGTTTCATAAAAGGCACCATTTTCAAATTTATATCAATGTGTAGTGCAGCTTGTAAAGACTTCCTGAATTTTTTTTTTTTTTTTTTTTTTTTTTTTTGAATCCTTGGTGCAATTACTTTATTTTAATCTGTGTACCAAGTGAGACAGATTTTGTTTCTTAGACATTAGACGTATACCCTTAAGATTATTTTCTCATATCTTAGCCGCTAGTCTACAAATTCATATATTAAAAATGCAAACATTTATTTAGTTAAATTTAACCAATGACAATTAATTTTATTATAAAACTCCTGTGTGTATAATACAGAATAAATAATGCCTAATTACATTTCTCGTTATATATATACAAAATTAACTAACATAATATTATGAAACATCTCATTACTTTTTTGAAACATGTGTAGAAGAATAGATCAGATACATATTTAAATACAATAAAGTACAAAACTAATGGATGTATATATTTAATAATTACCTATTATTTATATAAATATATATTATCAGCTTATTTTTTTAAGTTTTATTTATTTATTTATTTAAAGAAAAACAAAACAATGTATGTAACTTATTTATTGCATCCTATTATTACAGAGCAGTTACTTTTAGTTTTAAAACATTCAAAAAATACCTGATACTTACAAATTTATTTAAATCAACCGAATTTTTAAAAAAAATGTAGTACATGTAGGTAGAAAAATACCAGTATATTTGTTTATATTCATTATTGAAAATGCTTATTTCAAAGACCATGTATTTTTATTGTTTTCTTATTGTCAATCGTTACTTTAGGAAAACTTTTTATTTTAAGGGCATTTTAAAAGCTGAATTTTAAAGCAGAAAAATGAACACAAAAGTAGAGCATTCAAAACAATCTGCATAACAATCTTAGAGTAAACTTCCGGTCTCTCAATCTCGCGGAGCATGCGCAGGCGCGGTATCGGCCCGGGCGGTTGGGATCGGCGAAAATGCGTTCCGATCAACCTTTCATTACCATTTACAACGCCACCTAGCGGCTCGCCATTCGCGTTTCGCCCACACTTTCTGTGACGGCATTTGTTCGCGTACATGGCGTTCCATCACCCCGTAAAGTTTTGTCCACTTTTTCAGACTCACCCTGTATAGCCTTTTATAATACTACAACAGAGATACGTTTTTTCTAAAATAAACCCATTAATCACATTCAGTAAATTGAATGCCCAATACAAAACAGAGAACCAATTAAGTGAAAAGGAATTAATCTGATTAATATTTATTGAACTGGAAATGAGTTGCCGCCAACTAATTAACATACTACGGAGAAGCGGAAAAGGGATATTTCTCTGATAAGTTTTAGATTATTAATTTGAAAGCACAACTGTTTTATCAGGATTTATTTCAGCGCGTCATCTGCATTTGAGGCAATATTATTAAAAGAGAGACGGCCTGATTTTTATTCAAATTTAGGTGAACTGTACGGAAGAAGCCAGAAGTTTATATTTATGATTGTATAATCCTTTGGAATATAGAGGAGAGGAGAGGAGAGTATTACGGATTTCCATTTACGTTTCTGAATAAAACTTTACAGGTTTATCATAAAATTTCCCAAATCACCATGAGTACAATTGTGATAAAACGCCACTTGTTAAGAAAAACACTATTCACTTTGTTCGTGTAGAAGAAATCATTAAAGTTACAAATGGAGTTTAATATGAAATAGTCGGGTAATATGGAACAGATGGTTTAAACCAGGATGGGCAAATTACTACCCGCCGGAAGGTTTTATCCGGCCCGCGAGTGGAATTTTAATTAACCGGTCCGACGGAAATTGGAAGAATATATATATATATTTATATAATATATCCATATTAAAAATTATGAAGATGGCTTGAAAAAAGTGCATTTTGAATTCGAACGCAGATTTCAAGATTTCAGTGCCATTCAAACAGAATTGGATATTTTTACCATGCCTTTCAACGTAAATTGTGAAGCAGTGGGGTTAGATTTGCAACTTGAATTAATTGAATTGCAAATTGCAATCTAACAATCCTCTCAAGCAGTTGTTTCTAAATATGGCAGAGTTTTACAAATCATTATCGAAAGTAAGTTTCTCAAATTTAATACCTCACACCCAGAAAATCAGTGCGATGTTTGCTTCATCATTGTATATGTGAACAAGTGTTTTCAACTATGAACCTTAGAGAGAATTCTTTCAGAAGTAGACTGACAGATGAGCATTGAGCCTCGTTCCTTAGAATCAATGCATCTCACTTCGAACCTCAATATAAGGAACTTTTAAAAATGAAATAGCAATTTTATATATCTCATTAGCATATTTAAATTATAATACTTGTCTATTGTTCTTACAATTTTAGAAAAATTTATCTTGGCCCACCAAACATTTTTTTTTTTTCGATTTTTGTCCCGCGGCCGAAAAAGTTTGCCCATCCCTGGTTTAAACCGTTGAAAAACTAATTATATTCTTCATAAAACATAGTTACTTTTAATGTTGCTGTTGTTGTTACTAATCTCGGAATCATCTACCAGGGCTAGACAATCCCCATGAATCCAAAAACGTCTGAAAACCGTTGAGGGTCCCGCAGGAATTCGTCTTTGTTAAAACCGAAACAAACCAAAATATGGGCAGGGGAGGCCATGTGTCACTCGGGGTAAGTTTTTTGACCTTGCCGAAAAGTGAGGGCTCTAGTATGGATACGCAAGAAGCGACAGAAGACAGTTTGGCAGGATCTGAGTCTGGGCCATCGAGATTCTACCTGGCCTGCTACTAGCTCACTCCGAAAGAGGCCTACGGACGTTTCCTCATTGGTTAGATTCGGCCGTTAGATGACGTATCTAACTGCTGGAACGAATAAGCGAGCATCCGTAGGCCTCTTTGGATGACGCATCGGAGTGCACAATAGAGATGAGTTCGGCTCATTTTTTGAAGCCCGAGCCCGCCCGAGCCCGAAGACTTTTAATCCGAGCCTGCTCGAGCCCGAGCAATATTATTAAAGTTGGAGCCCGAGCCCGCCCGAGCCCGAAATTTCAGCTAAAGACAAATAAAATTAACTACTTTATTAATAGGATACAATAATTTTTGGATCTTCACACACCTTCTAGTCCCCCGTGCCGCTATTTTTTGAAATAAGTACGTCTATTTATCCCATGAATCACTTTTTAAAATCTGTTTCAAGAGTATGTTCAACAAAGGAGAAATTTTTCTCGGGCCCGGGCTCGGGCTCGGGCTTTCGGGCTCGGGCTGAGCCCGTCTCATCTCTAGTGCACAAGCAGGCCCGATAGAATCATGACGGCCCCGTCTGAATCTTACGCTGGAAAGACCCACCCGGATTTTTTTGCTAAATACCATGAGTGGTTGCGAGGGGCTTTCGGAAGCTTGTTCATTTCTATTTTACAAACGGAAGAAAGCTCGTTAAAGGTGAGCTTCCCACAATGACTCACACCCTCCTCAGCAGTGGACCTGGCCAAGGAGTCGGCTTTTTCATTACCTTCAACTCCAACATGCGACGGGATCCACTGAAAATGTATGATATGACCGGGTGAAACTCTGCCAAGTAGATTCAGAATGTCCAGGCTAGTATGGTCTCCAAGAATACCCCCAATTATAGAGGCTACTTTTAATTACGAAACTATATTTCTAAGGTTATGTTCAAGTCATTTCTGCCTTGAGAATATTTACAAAAGTCGCAGACATAATCTTCTTTATCTTCTACGGTATAGTCAAGGTGAGCCCACAGAGAACAGCCTGAAGTACTGAATCCAAATTTCTTCTCTTTAATCTTCGGTGAAGTTTCCAGTACAGGGGATACATTCAGCATCTTTGTTTTCCGGTTCTTTAGTTGATGCCATGAAATCCATTACATTTCACCATAATACCTGTCAATCAAAACACTCTCAGGCAGAAAACAACCACACATTCAGCAACCTACAATTCTCCTAGTGTACATTATGAGTTACATCAATGTAATCTTCGGAGAAGTTTCTAGTACAGGAGATACATTCAGCGTCTTTGTTTGCCGGTTCATTAGTTGATGGCATGAAATCCATTACATTATCACCATAATACCTGTCGATCTAAAACACTGTCAGGCAGAAAACAACCACACATTCAGCAACCTACAATTCTCCGAGTGTACATTATGAGTTACAGGTAACTATGGAATAATAGTAACTAGGGTATTGTAAAAGCCACTTATTTCGGGATTTTCGGAAAGAGACTTACATAACTTGCAGGGGGGAGTAGGGGTACAGAGACGGTTCAGAATCAACTAGCAATGCGGTGTCGGAAACGTCATCTTCACATACCTGTTCATAATCACTTTTGAAGAAGTGTCGAAGTATGCGTCTAATTTCTTAACCCTTTGAGGCACAACCCTGCCCAATGCTGAAAAAAGGGGCAGCTGTTCCATCGCTCAACTTACCTAGCAGCAAGATGGCGGACGATCGAAACGTTCATCGCGTGCCACAGATCTAGAGACCCCTTTTTTTGACGCTGCTGTGCGGCACAGCCAGCTGCGTCAAAAAAGGGCATGTTATAGTCATTGGTCTTACATATTTATTGATTTTGGTGAGTGTAGTGATTTACAGTTTTCCACAGTTCGACGAAAGAGAATACTTATGTACCTTGCGGTCTTGAAATGCACTAGCATCTGAACACATTTGTACGATTGCGAGATTAAGCAGATTTATTTAAACCTTTGGTAAGGATGAAATGTTCGGAAAATCAAGTGGAGTCACTCGAGATATTTTTCTTGGTTAATGTCGTAAAAAAAAAGTGTTTTTATAAGTAGAAGAACGATTCCTTTTACGATATTTTATACAGTTCCCCTAATTACCGATACAAATGAACAAGCAGGTACAGTGGTAGTCAGAAATCGTTTTTAAAAGTGGAATGACATACTTATCACCTTTTTTCCACCATTGTTGTCAAAATATCCAAAAAAATAGTAGGATCGTTCGTGATTGGAGTTTAAATAGTAGAAAATTTCCCCCCAAAATTAGTTTTTGAAAAATGCACAATTGGGTAGAAATATGAAAAGCCATTATAATATTACCCAATTAATATTTTACGATAAATAATTTTTTTAATATGCAACACCAACACAGGAACTTTGCCTTTTATTGTAATACTGTTTTCAGAGGATGTGAGAAGAAAATAACACTGAGACTGGTTTCGTAGTCTGTGCCCAAACAGGTGAATTATGAGTACTGGCCCTCAGAGGCGTAGCCAGAAAACTTTCATGGGGGGAGGGGGTTACGACTCTGCAACTCACATATATGCTACATGTGTGTGATGAGGGAGTGAAGAAAATACATTTTGTATGCAAAAAATTCCTCATGCGGCGGGTTATGACCCCCCCCCACCTACCCCCCCCTTGGCAACGCCCCTGCTGTCCCACTTACTCTGTACGTAACTAGCCCTCACGTCCCCTAATAGTACACGCACTTTATGCGCACACATATCCATTAAAACACATTAAAATTCGACACCATGCGAACAGAAACATTAAAAAAAAAAAAAAAAAAAAAAAAACAAAAAAAATTCCAATGAATGCTTATTGAAATAGGAATAGTTGAATTACGCACCTAAATTCATTATTAAATTCATTAAAAAGCCCTAAATCGAGTTTGTTAATTATTCCATTGTTGGCGGAGGATTTTATTCCACTTTTCCGAGCACTAAAATATAAAATAAAATATATAGAAACAAAGCTTTAAATAAACGAAAAATAATGCTTACATTTCAACTTTTAATATTAGAATTCCAAATGCAAAACCTTAGAATAAACATTAAAATGCTATAAAAAAAAACAATGTTTATTTTTTAAGAAGTTGATTTATCGTGCAACAGATTGTCATAATTTGCTATAAAGGAAAAAAAAAGAACTTTATGTTGTTAATTTAATACATTTTTTCTGTCTGTGGTTAATTCCAGCAGCTAATTAAAACAGTGCTTTTAAGAGGAAGTAGAAAAATAAGCATAGCATAATTAAAGATAGTTGAGACTATACGAATAAAAATATTTTGAATTTATTATTAAAAAATTTAATCAACTATTACTTTTCTCTTTTTAGTAATCGCCTGAGAAATTGGTTATAATTTGATAACTAAGAGTTAATTTAAAATTGAATGCCAATTAATCAGATTTTAGCTTGCAGAACTTTTTTAATTATTTGTGAAACGAATTTCCATTTAAAGGTAAACTTGACGTATTCTACTTTTTGTGACAAAATTTGTGTATTTGTTTGTTTATTCTTTGAAATAGAGAAGTGGTAGTAAACACTCATGTAGTCAAAACAGTCCTTATGTGAAGGTAGCGAGTCGGAAGTAAATTTTTAAAAATATTTTTCATCACACGGTAAAAAGAAATTCGGAAACGTTACCCCAAAAAATGGGGCAGCTCTTGTAGTTTAAAATTGCGGAAACGTTTCCGAACCATGCGGGTAAAGTATTAGAAACGTTTCTGCATATGTCGAAACATATTTACCTATTTCCTGCATTTTAGGTAAGGTTTCTGAAAAGATGGGTAACGTTTCTGTATATTTTGGTAAAATATTGAGTAACCTTTCCGTGTATTTCGGAAAGTTTCCGATTAACGAGTAACCTTCGAGTTTTCAGAAAAGTAACATGCACTAGATGAAGCGTTTCAAGTAACATCAACTAGATGGCAGCACCAAACTAACGGAAGGAGCGCGCAGGAGCAGCGACCAGAATCGAACCGAAGACAGACGGGCCCATAAGACAGCACGTTACCGCGACGCTGTGATTCTCTTGCCGGAATATGCTTTAAAAGTAAAATGACTGCTGTTGTGGTACGGCTTGTTTTGGAAACTTAAAAATTTTTTGAAGTATTTTGTAAATGGAGAGAAAATACCATAATTAATAAATATAAATTAAAAATCTTAAATCTTTTTTCTTCCACATAAATTATTTTCAGGAGATAATGTGCTGTTTTATTTAAGTATTCTCCGTTTTATTTAAGTATTCATCCGGCGACGTCACCTGGTGACTGGTCACAAATAAACTTCACAGTGACCACACAGTGAAGTTACATCACTCACAAGTTACCAGACCCTTATTATCGCATGGGCAAATCGGGACTTTGCCCAGGGCCCCCAGTTTCAAATGTTGTTCTGAAATATTCTTTTATATGTCAAAATATTATGAAAAAGAAAACAAATTTTATAGATGGGGACCCCCAAATTCATCAATGCCCGGGGCCCCTGTTGGTCATAATCGGGCTGTGCAAGAAGTTACAATGTGACAGTCCTGAGACAATTGTGACCCTCTGTGACGTCACAGCGACTCTTTTGTGACCATCTGTGCTATTAGGGAAGACGCGTTTCACTCTTATCCCTCTGTCTCTTGGCACTTGGCGCATGCGTGCGAAGTCCCAAATAAAGATTTCCTTTCCCCCGTAAATACTTTACCCCGAAATATGGGTTATGTTTCCGAAATCGTGAGTTCGAGTAGAGCATCGGTAGGTTACGCTATACTTTCGGAAACCTTTCCGCTATAAGTATGTAACGTTTCTGAATTTTTTTACTGTGCACCCTTAGCAGTTTTGAAAGTCTAAAAATGTGCAGTGTTCAATATTTTTCTCGCGCTCAATCCACATGTTTGGATAGCCTGTAATTGTAAATATTTTATTCTTGTTTACTTCAACCTGTTTCCTGATTTAAAAAAAAGTCGTATGGTTAGCTTTTGTTGTTCTGCATGAATTAAATTTTGGAGGCTACGATCAATGAATCAGGGCTCGAAATGAGTCCTTGCAAATGCCTTGAGATAGAGTAAATAATCGCGGTGACCAACATATCTCGCGAGAGGTTCAGCTGTGATACGAGTATTTAAAACATTATTATTTCAGTTTTTCTTTCTATCTCGGCTGAATTTTAACACTGGAAAAGCCGGACCGGAGGGTCAATATAATCTCTGTTGGCTGTTTTAGGTAGTTCTATAATTAATTATTTTACTATTAAACAGAAATGTAAAAATTTGTCATAACACGCTTGGAAGAATTTTAGGAAAAGAAGAAAAATGAGCTGCGGTGTTGAACTGTATATTGAAATGAAGCATGAGATATTGGACAAATGGGTCAAAATGACCCCAACGACAGCTTCTAGTGTTAAGGTTAAATCTTAGGTACCATTGTGAATCTGTAGATATAAGACTCAAAATGGTAGATCGGTGAGGGCCCAGCATTCTAGCTTATCGCATTAGCGTCGATCTAACCGTTTGGAGTTTCGGTGGGCTTTCTCCCAGATGTAAGTGAAAATGCTTTAGAACCGACCATAGTTGGCAGATAGCCCTTGTGTAGCTACGTGATAGCACATCACAACAACAATGTTGCTTATGAAATTGCAAGATGCTTACAAGAAAAGTGGAGCTTTTTTGTAGTTCTTCTCATTGACACCGTGATTTAATTCTTTAGAGTGTTAAGTGATATAACTGCAACAATAATTTACTGTCATTACGAAAAATTTAAGACTTTATCGTAAGCTAAATAGATTTTTCTGCCATCTTCAAAATCATATTTCAAGCCCTGGTATGGATCTTAAAATTTGATGCAGTCTATGGGATGTGGAATTTCTGAAATGCGTTTTCCAGACATTGTTCATTATTATTACGTTGAAATAAATGATGAGATTTATAACAGAATATGCAAATAGACCCTGTTTAATTAATTTTATTTATAAATTATAGGTTGCCTTTTAAGTTTTTACAAACGACCAATAGCAGGTGCTACTGAAACTTGTCTTCAGGATATTCGTAAAATTTCATCATTTTTTTAATCTATGGAATCCGTTGGCATTATAGAAATTGACTGCTGTATTTTATTTACACGAGTGCTCTAAAAATGCCAGTGGAGTGAAAAAAAATGGAATCAATTCGTGAAGGTTTCCGTTGGATGATTTTGTACGATTTTTAAGAAAAGCCGTCACTGGACAAGAAGGCTTAGTATCACTTCGTGAAACTTTTGGTAATGAAGTAGCATCAGAACAAGACTGTTTAAAATTGGTTTTCAGAATTTCGTCGTGGTCGTGCGGCTCCAGTAGCGGATTCAGGGGAGGGGCTGAGGGGGCTTCAGCCCCCCCCAAAGAGATTGCTAAAGGGTAACATTTTGCTTCATTATGCACTTTGAGTATGTAAAGTGATCTTTTTTAATCATTTAGCCCCTCCCAAAAGTTTTTACATTGGTTTAGAACTAAAATTTTTGCTTTATTGTACATTTTGTTTGGCTGAAATAAGCTTTTTTCAAAATGTAGCCCTCCCAAAAACAGACTTTCTGGATCCGCCATTCTGCGTGCGTCACGTCAGTGATGGATCTCGTGTAAGAAACGAACCAAAATCGATAGTGAATTCCGGAGCAACATCGATGCTATGCGCAATATGATTGAAGTAGATCGGCATGCCACAGTATCTTGAAAAGAAAAAGCATATTCCCTTCCGCATATCACAGACTGCAATACATTCGATTTTGCACGAGCATTTAGCTGTTTAAAAAGATGTGTTCCAGATGGAGATTCCGCACAATTCGACAGAAAGCTCTAAAAAGAGGGCCCGTTGCACATTGGCTGTAGAGGAAATGCTAAAAAATATTGCAAAAATGGGAGCTGCAGAATCCGTATACAAAGTTCGTTACCAGATGACGAAACGTGGATACATTCGTATGAGCTGGAAAACTAAACAATACTCCACTGTTTGGAT
>JAWZYV010017467.1:0-14896 GCA_038373885.1 Cheiracanthium punctorium | reverse complement strand
CTTGCTCTTTATTTCGCCGTCGTTCGTTGTACAGCAAAGTTATATGTACTATTCGTTTCAAAAAAACGCATACTTTAATTTACTATTATTTTAATGTGCAAGTAAGTGGGCCGTCTTCATATTTAATTCTGCATCAATCTTCGTCTTTTCTCAATGGCAACCCCATATTTTGACTTTATTAAACGAAAGAAAACTAACTCACCCATTTTCAGTTTAAATTTATTGAAAATGGGTGAAAATGGGTATCCGGGGTCAAAATGAGCTCAATTTTTGAAATATGAAGTGAAATCTAGGGGTTGTTATTGAGAAAAATAAGTTGGTGTGAATTTTAATATGTAGAAGACCCCTTATACAATTGTTATGCATACCAAATTAAAGTGTACATCAATCGTAAACCATAGGTATCTGTAAATTTGCTGTACGACGAACTACGGCCAAAAAAGATTTCAAGTGGGCCTTTTTTTCCGAAGCTGTACATTAAAAGCATATAATTATTTCTAACGTGTTGAATTACATGCCATATAAGGCTTTTAACCTTTTATTTCACGTTGCTGTAGATCTACAACATACCAAATAAAGCTGTATATACGTTAATCATAGTCTACGAAAAATATTTGAATGGCTGTTGTTTTGTAGAACTATTTGAGCATAAATGGATTTTAAAAAAAATTCTCAAAAAATGTGATAGTTAATTAATATTGTAACACGAAAGTGTATTTCGTCTTTCAGCAAACGCACTATTGGTTATTCCAGCATTTATAGTTTTTTTTTTTTTTTTTCCGCAGGTCAACTTTACGTGAATGCTCATGATTGTTTAGAAAGGTCTCAGATTAAACTGGTCAAAAACACTTCAGTAACTACTACTGATATATTTTCAAGTAAAACAAAAATAGTCGTTTTATTGAACTTTACAACAAACACATTTTTGTCAATAAACTTTTACATGAATTACAAAGCTGGGAATCAATTTTCCAGTATGTTTAATGTATGTGTAATGTATGTGTTTAAGCATGTATAATCACAATAATAATTTTACGGCATAGTATCATTACTATCTCGAAATTTTAAAAATTTATAGTACAAAATTTAGATATTTCGAATAAATGTATTTTAGTTACACAGAACAATGATATATGAGAGTGAGCATTTTACAAAATAAATTTAATTTTAAAATATAAAATATATCACTAACGTATTTGCTTGAAGAAATAATGAGTGCAAAAACCTCATGTGAAGCAGTTTTGCAAGGCACGTTTCATAAATACCCTGGGGTTCAAAACGTTACAACAGAGATTTCTAGAAAAACTCAGTTTAAATATCGTTTAAATCTGATATAGTAAGGTAAAATAATACTCCATTTAATGAAACAACTACAGTGCATCCTCTCAATAATTCAAATTCATTCTCACTTTGTTTTGCGAGATTAGATAGAATATAAACATTAAACTCTCTCCAATAGTTTGACTATAAATTGTTCAACAAAGACATTACAAAAAATTTTGCCGTGCGATTATTTTACAAGCTTTTATTCAATGAAATAAGTATTGAATTTTAAATGTATTCATTCGACAAAATAAATGCCTTTATTTGGTAACAAAGAGATTATTGAAAGAGCATCAGCCCTGCACTTGAATCTAGTGTATCTGCAAAAGTAATTTTACTGAAGCACTTGGATAAAAAAGAACTTGATTTCAGATAGAAGTTGTTTTCCTCGGGGCCTTTCCGCAGAGGGCGGAAATCGTCCAGGAAAATAAAAATCTGAAGAGGTTTGAAGAAATAAGTTCTCTTTACTGCATAAAAATATAAAAGTAGGAAACAAGAAGTTCAAAGAACAAAATAATTCATTCAGAAATTTGAATCACTTAAATGAAAAATTTATATTATATTAATTTACTTATCTTATATGTACACATATATTTATACACATAGTGTTTTTTTTTTAGCAGTATATTAAAGAAAGTTTGGCTCTAATATCTCAAAATTTATTTCTCTAAGAAATATCGTGTCAATAAGAGGTAAATAAGTAAACAGATAAAATAAAATAAAAAGTACTGAAAGTTTTCTGACAAGACATTTTAGTATTTGTTTTTTGTTCTTCATTAAACTTTACTAAATAGTTGGCAATTTGGTTTTTAAACGTAAAATCAAACATTTTTTATAACAAGTTAAGCCTCTTAGAATTTAAAAAAAAAAAGATTTTACAAGTGAAGACATCAAACTTCATTTAAATCAAGAAACGTCATCAGTGCTTTATTTTAAATCATACTAGCTCTGTAATGCCGCGTTTCTCGGGACAGGATTAAAAAAAAATATGTTCTGCATATGTGTGCAATTCTCCAAACACTGTATCTGACGCCGATACCAAAATAGTTTTTAACCCGTGATTAAAATACGATAAAAATAGAAATTAATACCAGGGATCCGTAACTTAACGTAATGCGCGTTATAACCAATTCGTTATTCGTTACAAATCATAACGTTATTCACAAGCCGAATAACGTTATTCATACCGTAACTTTCAAATCGTTCTTCACGAAATAACGTTATAATCAATAACGTCAATGATTTGAGAAATCAGTATTCGGTTACTTGACCCAAAACTGCTCGGGGAATAACGTTATATTTAATAACGATATTCAACGTACACTTATTATAACGTTATTCTTTTCTGTGCTATACATAATAACTCTAAGAACAGTAACAGAATGCATTGGGTTAATCATGTTAACCGTTTAGTTTATAACGTTAAACTTACATAACTATTTGATAACGATACAGTATCAATTAGTTAGAATATAACCTTTCGTTCAATAACAATTTAAATACGGTATGAGACCATAACGTTAAAGGAACAGAACGACATCTTCATACCGTTATAACGCAATAACGAAATGCCATTCATATTGACACAATCCGTTACAAAATATAACAAATTGTTCCAATACATTTAAATACGGTATAAAATCTAACCGTTCGAGTAACCTAAAAATTTTGATCCGAATCATCGGCTTTTCGGACTGAGAGGAGGGTGAATGAAAGGTAAAAGTATTGAGTGGGTTCACCACCCGGACTCGTGTTCCGTACATAAAACACAGGATACATGCAAGGACTGATTTTCAGCATGGCATTCGGGGCAATTGCCTTGGCCCCCAACAATAAGGGGCGCTCCCAAATAAGCCTTTAACTTGCACATTTTGAATTTAACAGGGTAGAATGAACAGGGTAGATACTGACAGTGGCGGATCCAGAAAAAATTCTGGAGGTGGCACAAAACATTTGGCTCATATTTCTGGTAAATAAATTCACTTGAATTTAAAAACGATGTCAATATTCTACACTGTAATTTTCAGGTGATATGTGTTCCTGTGTCCCTCCCCCCACTCTGGATCGCTGACAATGTATATTGAAGAGGATTTTTTTTTCATTTTTTTTTAAAGCTGCTACTTCAGCTAGATTATTTTATTGAAGTATTGGGGGTCAAAGATAATTTTTCGTACTTTGATTGTATTTCCTTTTATTTTTTAATAAAAAGATAACCTTTTGTGGACACAGTCAGTTTCAGCATGTCACTTTTTTACAATATTAAAAAAAATTGTTTAAAGTGTGAATGTCCAGCGTTTTGTCCTATTCTAACAGTGTCAATCTAGCAGTGTTGAGTTTTGGTCGCTTTTCTCCAGTTACAGCGTGAATACGCGTTAGAACCCTTTAAAATGTCCTTCGAGCAAGGCACCCCCTCTCTTTGGCAGATAGCCCTTACGTAATTTCGCCACAATACAATACAACAGAAAAAAAATCTTTTTTTAAAACACAAAACGCTTTTAAACTCTAGTCCTGTCAACTGTTAGCAATAGGAGGTGTGTTAAACAGTAGAACTTTTAATTAATATTAGATTGGTGCATATATATAATTATCAAGCGTTTCCCTCTTTCTCCATATGGCAAAACAATCCCAGCTTTCGATGCAGGGTGGTTTGCCCATTTCAAGTCTGGTGACATTAGCTTGGAAGATAAGCCAGGACGAGGTCGACCATCGGATTTTGACGACCAGGCACTTTTGGCAGACTGGAAGGGAGCGAAAGCTGGGACTGTTCCGGCCGATGGGGAAAGGGAAAAACGTCTGATAATTATGCACCGACCTAATAATTTTAAAAGTTAAAATAATTAGTAGTTGTTCTTTCTTTACTTTAAAGAAATGTAAAAAAGTGACATACCGATGTTGACACCGCCCCTGGAAAGGTTAAATTGTAGGTCTATTTAATTTTTTTTTAAAGAAAGTGTGAGTTAAGGGCTTAGCTAGGGGTACGTATCCTCCTAACACCGAAATTTTTAGATCAGTCAGTGTTAGCATTAATGAGTATGTGAGTATTTTGCTGAGGCAAATCTAACAGACGGGTATCTGCTTAGCGGGGGGGCGTTGCCTTGGGCGAGGTCTTTTTCAGAAATTCAAAGCATATTCGCGTAACATCTGGCAAAAATCGCCCAAAACTTCAGACCGTTAGATAGACGCAGTTGGCTGGAAGCCTGGACTTTAATAGTTTAGCAATCCACCATACTCAATGTTTTATTCACTTGGCCACGATGCGACCTCATAAGCATTTAGATTTTTATATCTAACTGTGGTTAATTTTTTTTCATGAGTTTACAGAGGACTTATAGAAATTTGTTAGGATGAGGGAAAATTTTTTGATAATTGCATAGAAATTAACGGTACATATAGATTTCTTTTGTGCAAAAACACAGTTAGTAATAGATTCCAGTATTTAATACTATCATATTTTGAAGGTAGAACTTTAACTAATTATTTAGAGTGTTTTTTATACAGTTTGTAGGGTTCTATATACGCGTGTATTGTTGCGTCGCTATGTCCCCATCCCACAAGATACAATAACATATTTCTCTGGCTATAGAAATTAGATGGCAGTAGAGGTATGTCTTGCATAATACAACGTCCTATTTCTTGAAGAACGACTAATCATCGTCAAAGCTTTCCAGGGAGTGAATGTGACCTTTTTTATTAATCGGAAACATTTAGGTCTTTGGTATTCCCTTCATACATTTATATCAAGCATTCAAAAATCACGTTTTCTTGTCATAAAAGATTATTCATCTAACGAGAAAATTAAATATACCAAGCCAAAGAGTCTTATGAATATTGGAACACGAGACATAATTTTCACTATCCATTTTGCTGTTACACTTGCCGCTACACTGGCGCTGCAAGAGCTTCAACTTCTATACCGTTCGACCGGTCCGGCATAAAATTTTTTCTACTTACACATTTGAGCACGAAGAATATATTCTAACTTGCGTTCCTTTTGATTTTGTTACTCATCCACTAGATGACACTGCAATTTCCCTTATTATTTTAAGTTTCCCCCATAGATGACGCTTTTCAGAAAGGCCAAAATTTTTGACCCTTCAAACGGTCCGTATGAAAATCAGGATACATAAACTTTAGAACAATGAGAATATTTTGGCGTTAAACCATTTTTGCTTTTAAAATCGCCACCCTTTACGGGGGCTGTGCCCAAAACATTACTTTAATTAAATACCCCAGATGGCCCTGCCCGTGAAACACTTCTTGACGTGAAATGATCGTTATGAAAAAATTTGGGTTTACATTTGATAGTTGAACACGGTTTGCTATGAAAATCAGTTTTTACATTGCTATTTGAAAAAAATGAGGGAATTTTTTGGCGTTATCCCCTTTTGCTATAATCGCCCCTTGGGCGGCGCTTTTAGCCCAAAAAATTTATTTTTTGAACCACTGGTGGCCCCGCAGGTATCTCCTTCCCTTTACTGTGCAAAAAGATCGCTATGAAAATAGGTATACTTTTTTAAATTTGGGAAAACGGGGAAGAGTTTGGCGTTTCCATTTTCCCATAACTTGCCCCTAGATGTCACGTCAAAAACATGAAAATTCAGGAATGTCCAGCCCATAGTCATGAAAATTCGCTTAAAAATCGATATCTGAAAGCAAAAAATATTTTCGCCCATCCCTTTTGCTTTAAAATCGCCCCTAGATTTCGCTTCCCCCGCAAAAGGCCCTTTTGCCCCCGTACAAAAAGATTGCCTTGCAATTCGGTATGCATGATTATTGGACACAAAATAAAAGCGATATCCACTTTTTTCTTTATCTGTTTATTACAATGAATCAAGAAGTGATACATGCAGGGCCATCTAGTGGTTTTAAATTTAAAGGAATGATTTTTTTACCCGCGCCGTCAAAATGGCGAGTTTTTTTAGGAAAATGGGGTTAAAAACCAAAAAATTTCTCATTGGTCAAATAGCTATTGGGTTTTCCCGATTTTCTAGCGGGCCCTTTGGTTTTTTTTTTTTTAAGAATTTGGCCTGCTGCAGCGACAATCTAGTGGCGAGTTTAAAAAAATTTTTGCATTTTCAGTGTTTTTTTAGTGGTTTAGTAAAATCAAAAAGGAAAAGAGTTAGAAAAATTTTCTTCGTGCCCCCAAATTTTGTTACCGGGGATAAAAAAATTTTATGCCGATCGGTCGAACGGTATAAAGGGTTTATTTCGTTTCAGCCCATTTAGCGGCAAATTTCAGAAAAATGGAGAAACTACCTTCAAATAAAGTGATCCTAACCTATTTAGTTGTTAACTTGATAAATTTGATCTGGAATTTCTGAAGGCTTAAAATTATTGCGTTGGCTACAAAGCAAATTCTTCGAACTGGCGACGAAAAATTGAGTAACAGGCGGAGTAGCCTATTTACTTCTATGTTTATTGCATAGAACCGGGTTCAGAGGATTAGAATGCGTTCTATTGGTATAAATGAGATAGGTATAAAAAAACTAGTAACAAAATTCACCAATAGTTTGTTGTTATAACACAAAATGATACATTATTTGGATACATTAAAAATGTGAAACATCTTTATCGTTACAACGCATTCCTATCTACAGTAGCAGTCCAGCATTTGTGCCGCATATGGAAACAGCATTCGCCCCATGCTCTTCATATTTCTCTACACTCATTTTCGGTCAGCTGTGAAAAAATATGGTTCTGCAATTAAACACATTGTTGAACATGAAGGGGGACATATTGAGCAGTTTTAATGTTAGCATTTTAAAAATGTTATTTAACATTTATCAAAACTTTTTAAATCCTTTTGCGTGCATCACAGTGACAGCTATCGGCGGATTTTTGAACCATTAGGTGCACAACTCTGCTTCTGCTGTTTTCTCCCTTTTCCACGAAATTCATGGTTTTTACTGTAAAAAAGTGGTAATACATTTATGATTAAAAATAGAAATTCCTTATTGAGTCACTTCCAATGATCGTGCTAGTTCTTTTTGGCTCTTGTTGACCTCTATACCGGTCTTCGACGTGAAAATCACTGTTCTTAAAGCGCTAAAACCACTCGCGGCACTTTGTTTCACTAAAAGTGGTCGCACGACAAATTTTTATTGTAGACGAGATTTTATTGTAGCTTATTGTAGACGAAAATAAAAATTCCGCAAATGACAAGAATTTTTTTTCTTAAACTGATATTTTCAATCGAGACTAACTTTATGATGCAGATACAAATCGACCGATATTTTTATGGGTTTGTGTTGACTGACGTCGAAGTTTATTGAATGATATCAATGAATCTATTTACTTCTACCACTCATTTACCGTTTGAATGCATCTATATGTAAAGGGCAGAAGCACACTTGTATAACTAACAGTTTTTTATTTCATTTATATAACATCAAACTGATAATTTGAATTATCTGTAGTTCAAATTTTTATTCATTTAGACCAACAGAATGCAGTTTACTGCCCTCTGAAATGGGACACTTATTTCTTGCTAACCCGGTATTTGCACATTACTTTCCTATCTTTCGCATTATTCAAGGCTTTACATTGAAAAATTGCAATTTCCTTTCAAGTGTGTATCTGTTAAATAACATTTGCCACTTTCCCAGTGTAAATGGTTGAAAAATAGTTTATTTTAAGATGCATTATTTTTGCAAATACTTTTGTGAAAAAGCAAATGACAGAAAAATCATTTTCACCAAATAAAAATAATAGAATTATTAATACTAAAATTCAATTAATCAAATACCATAATTTTATTAAGGTATTTCATAAAATGCATATACCGTGCATTTCAACATTACAATACCTCTTCCTAAAAATAAACTTTACAAACTGCTGAAATAACGATCTGCTAGCCTTTGTAATCAATAATGAATACCCCGGGAGCACAGAGATCAAAGCACTGTAAAGGCATTTCAAAACTACTTCGCAAACAATAGGGCTGAATTGTGAGCGTATGTAATTCAAACTTGATTGGTACACTCTTGAAAATAATATGTCAATTTAGATGTCTCTTATTGCACAATTGATATCGGTCTTAAATTAGTTAAATTGGAAATTTCTGTCTCTTATCGATGAAAAAATATTTATAAAATTTAATTTAAGTTAAATGTTTTATGTAAACCAGTGATTTATTTATTATTTTGACAAATTATAGTTTTGCTTTAGGAGAACCATTAGGGCATTTATTTAAAAAATGGCTCAGTTTTATAAACTTTAAATGTATGAATTAAGTCTTTTAGATATTTTTAACATGTCGTAAAAAGTCCCAGTAATTTAGTGAGGAACTAAATTTTGTTTAAATAACTGAACATTTTACTTTTGAATAAAGGCTGAAAACTTTGGAACATTTTATCTGAAAAAAATCATTACTCTTCCGGGCAGATTTATTTTAAGAAATGAATGAAAAATATAAAATAACTAGTACTTGTTAGTTTTTAAAGTAACTTCAACAAAACATTTGCTTCAAAATATATAAATTCATATGTGATTTACTCTAAAACTACTTTTATCATGAACTAGTAATTCCTATGAAGGTTATATACCAGCGGTTCTCAACCTTTCAACGTCGCGTCCCCCAACAAGGCTAACTTACGGTGGCACCCTCCCCCTTCACATTTTTCAGCATACATTCAGTGTTTTTATCTTTAACAATGAAAATTTAGTTGAATTTTCTACAAAATAATGTTATCAGTAAAGTTTGAATGAACATTTAAAGGGAAAATGGATTTATTTTTGAGTAAAAATGAGAATAAATAAGATGATTTTTTAAAAACATGCATCACTCCCTGTTCTTTGGTTTTTCTTGTGCCCCCTGCAAACGCTATGCACCCACCTTGGGGGCGCGCCCCACAGTTTGAGAAACACTGTTGTATACAGTATCCTTGGATTCTATAAAATAACAAATTGGTTTCTGAAAACTGCAATTAAGAGTTTTTATTATAGAATGTTATATTCTTAAACTCAATATCACTTTATTTGTATAGCTTATAGCCAGTCTAAAATATAACTAAAAGAGATAAAGTTTATTTCCTACTGATATAACCGTGCCTAGATATTTAATAAAGTACAACTGACTAACTTGATTATGAACATTCTAAAAGGCGTGTAAGTCAATACCAAAAGCTACAATTTTCCCACGATACTCTATTTATCTGCTAGGCGTTTCCTTTGAACACTCCCATAACAATGACAAGCTTGATTAATAGTTATATCTACTATTAATGTCGCTCCGTCCAGTATGTAGGATATTCCTCCTATATCAAAAGATAGTTCATCATGACTAAGTACCCAAGTGATTATTAAGAAAATAGAGCACATTTACAAGTTTTTAACATACGGTATATTGAGAATATGCGAATGTATATCAATTAGATGGCAGAATGTTTTAAACTGAATTCAATGTAATTTATTGTATAACTAATTTGTTTACATTTGCTACATTACTTATTGGTTGCGTATACCGGGTGCTTCATAAAAGATAGGAAAAACTTTAAGAGCTGCCCGTACACTTTCAAACAAACAACTGTAATCAAAGAATAGATAGTTGTAATTAAAATGTAAGGGCATTAGAGGAAGCTGAAGGTGATGTTGTTATGAGAGGTACAGAAAGAACGATTAAGTTACAAAAGCAAGTGTCATAATATGTGACCGACGAATCTCCCTCAATTTTTAGTAAGAAATAATCCTCGACCACCACCTCGGACCTTATCTTTAGTCAAAATGACCTGACGGGGAAAAATACCTCACGTTCCTGCCACAGGTGCCGCCAGATACTTTTCATGACGTTCTTCTACACTTTCGGTCGGTAATATGGTTGAACACAGGCTCATTGTGTATGAGATATGCGAATTTACCAAGACGTAACCTTTCCAGACCAAAGAATTTTGAAAGATGGTCCTGTAGCTTGGTCCCCATTCTCGCTATATCTTTCATGTCTCGATATCACAAACTTAAAAATAATTTAAACTTAAGGGAAGGTGGTATAAAATGATCCCCATAAGGGAAAAATCTTGAATAAATACTATAAATGTTTAAATAAAACTATAGCATTTTGCTAGTATGTTTTGCACTATATATTGCATTTTAAACATATTTCAATAATATTTTCAACTCACTTTGAATAATTAAAAAAATGGAGTTTTGAAAAACTGTCCAAAGGATCATTTTACCTACAACCAAAGGGCTAAAAATAACTGTAGGTGTAAAATAAAAAAAAAGTTTAAAAATAGTTGTAATTTTTTTTATACATCGGCAAAATAAAATTATGACTATACATAATAAAATACGTTTTACTATCACACATTTTATTTTAGAAAAATTTTACAATAAAAATGTGGCACAAACAATAAAGTAGAATATTTGAAAATTATAATTCAAAAATTATGCCTTACAATAAATGCAGAAATAAATTAAATAATGCCTATTTATGTATATTTGAGCTCATATCACAAAAATACACATGATCACCATTCTCAGGTATCACATGGCACGCATTATTCACCCACCAGGCATTTGTGATACTATATTTAATCTAAATAATAATCGGAAAAATATACTCCATTGAGCAAACCAAGCCATATTTCTGTACATTAAAGACTGTTTATCTAAATAAATAGGAAAGTTAGTGCCTACCTTAATACTACAAATACTATAAGATCCAAATTTTCAAAGAATTCTATTTAGACGCCAAATTGCGTTTTCGCTTGGTTTTTATCTCCGTTATTTTCCTTAATCCTAAGTTTGTTAAATCCTCTAACCGAAGCCACTGCTTTTGCCTGCAGGGTCGGTTTTCCTCCGATTAAAAACGTTTCATTTCGTGTTGCTATTCTTTAGAATGAAAGTGCCCCATTGGCAGGTTCCACAAGAAACACCCCCTCAAGCATTTCAATATGACGGCTGCGGTAGCGAACGAATGTGTTAAGCTGCGATTTACAATTTTTTTTAAGATAAGTAGGCTCTTTATAATCTTTTAGTTAAATTGATTACCAATTTTCATCACAGTATTACAAATTGTTATAAATCTGCTCTGGACAAAATGGATGCAATTGACCTTACAAATACAAAGGGAGAAGAAAAAGACCCATCACTCAATCTCAGTCTATGGTTTCATGCACACATAATAATTCCGTCATCCTTCCTTTTGGATAGTTTTATTCCAAAGTTCTTATTAGTCACTATTTAAATAACAATATATCTAACTCTATTTCCTTTTGACACTCAGCTCTGTGATATCTCGCGTAGATCTGTACTAGTTAGCTTATTGCACACGATCGGTTTACGTAGAATGCTTCAGACGTTCCGCGTTTCATTCCTGAGCTGACATCCTCAGTTCGATTTCTGCTGTTGCGATGATGGGTCTTGTCTTACTGTCGTTTTTGTTTTATTTTAGTTTTAAAAATAATGGCAGATTCTTATACAATTTACCTATTTTTCGATTATTTCTTTTGTTATAATTAATAATTAAAAAGAGTTAAGATTTTGAATTAAAGAATAACCAATTATCTATTTTTAGTAAAGATCCAAACTTTTTCTTTAAACATTTGATGTTATATGTTGATGATCGCTAGTATTTTTATACCTATTGTTTTCTAATTAAAATTACGTCCTTATTTTCCTAATAACATTATTATTAACTATATGTAAAACATTCAATTTATAATAATATTGCAATGAAAATATTTTAATTTATTTTTTCTCTTAAAAAAGCTCACATAATTAATTAATTAATTAATTAATTAATATTATTATTTTTTATTCAAAGGAAAATAATAGCAGTTTACATACTAAATAATTTTAATAATTATTCTTTTACTGTTCACGCATAAATAAAATTTATCGCAATTATTGAATTTAAATTTTCAGATCAATATTTACAAATTTTAGGTTTTTCTCATTTTTGTTTTTATTCCTTTAAATACCAGATTCAAAATTTTGTTCAATACTTTTTCAAATAGATATTTTGATTATTAATCTAACTTTGTGCATGCACTATTTTTTTGTGTTAGACATTTAAAACCCGGAGATGGCATCTAAAACAAGATGTTGTTCTCACCGTAGCCGAGTTGATTAGACACTGAACATAGTAGATGGCTGAAGTGTAAAGGTATAGCGTTCTGGTCAACCGAAAGTCTAGTGTTTTGGGAGGTTTCCTTCCGAAGTAACGTGAATACACTTCACAACAACTTAGACAGTCATCTGCGCAAGGCAACCCCGCCACCCACCTTCTTCTAGGCAAATACGAAACAGCCCTCGTGCAGGTTTACTGCAACACAATACCATACAGCAACCTTTTTAGAACAAAATTATATGCTTTTACTGTATGTTAGAGATAATTGAAATTAAATTAATAATAAAAATAATGTTTTTTTAATATTAAACACGAAAAAAGCAGATATCAATATTCTCTTTTCAATTAATTACTTGGTGAAAGACAGCATGCAGTATGTGAATATATGGAAAATGTGGACTTTGCCAAATCTATCAAAACAGCTCAATTCACTTATTTTTTAGAGCTTCTAATTTATGGGCATCATTGACTCACAGGTTTTTTTAAACATCCTAAAATACGTATAACATGTGCTACATAAAAGTACCTCAAATAAGTACAGTAGAATTTTTCAAATTCAAAATCTTCGGGACTTTACCGATTCTGGAAAACAGAAATTTCCAGATTATAGAAATCCTGCAGTATGAATTATAGAAAAAGAAAATGGTTACAATCACATAAAGTAAAGAATAAAGGAAGAATAAGACTTACTTTTTTTAAATGGAAAAATGTATTAAAAATAAAACACATTTTTTATTTCAAAATAGAAAGAAGTCATTAAAAATTTTTAATAAAATCTTAAAAGCATTTTCTTTCGAATACGGATTTATTGTTATTTTACGGTTCTCAGGTTTAATTTCGTCCTGATTGAAATTCCGTAAATTGGATGTCCAGTTTGAAATAAATTCTACTGTTTTTAAAACTAACAAACATGGATATATTTAAAAGAAAAACGAGAAACAGTAAGATAAAGGTTTAAACACTCATGCGCGAAATCGCTAATAGCCATAGGAGGAAACGCACGATATTACAAGACTTTAACAAAGCTTGTACAAACGGAATTCTTTTTTAGGGTAACGACATTTGAGGATTTACAGTTCTTAGCGTCACTAGAAACACAAGTAGAAACGAGCCTTAATACTGCGATCACTTTAATACCACCATTGCTTCTTCTTCACTTGGCATTACCAGCTCACTATGTGTTACTCGGTAGATAGCGCTACCAGTATGGAAGGAAACGTATGTGGATCGTTTTATCCTATAGCATCATTTTAGGCCACATTCCTCTATATTTAATTCACTTTTAGAGAACAGGGAATTGAGAGGTGTAAGTGAAAATATTCTTGGAACTTATTAAACTGTAATAGTAACACTAAATCAATATACGTAAGTAATTATGTCTACATTGTTTTTCTTTTGGTGAAAAGATTATTATAAAAGAAAAAAGTATATTTAAAAATACTTTCTCTTTTTAATGATATAGCTACTACATAATAACTATCCACGGTCTAATTTTCAATGCATGACGAACTGTCATCAATCATCCCTTACATGTGCAAAAAATCCTTCTTGAAAGCTGGTAGTGATACTTATTTGAAAATTTCTTATCATAACGCAAACAGTATAGAAATCTTTGCATAAAACTCTTTTACTTGAAAAAAACTACTCTCCAGTTTTTTTTTTTATGCTTAAAAATGTGTTTAATTTCAAAGTGTGTTCAGTTTAAATCAGCAAAACAAATAACGTTAAAAAATTAAAAAATATAATCACGTTATATACATGAAAAATAAAAAAGAAAACTGAAAATGTATGAAACAAGACGTATTCGTTAAAATACCGATATAACGTGATAATTGCGGAATATTCTTAGAGAGTAAATTCTATGAGTTTTAAATTCTTTAATCAATTTCTTTTTATTTCCAATGACCTGATAATGTCAGTTTTGGAATTGATAATATAGGAAAGTATACTACTGTAGGAATAATATAAGAATTTGAATATATAGAGTATTTCATAAAAGATGGGCAAAACTTTAATGAGAGGTGATAGTATACATCCAAAGAAACAGCTTTCAATGCAAAATGCATGGTCGGAATTAAAAAGCATAGGCGCCAGAAAGTGCAGAAGTTCGAGCTGTTATACAAGACAAAAACACACAAGGAAAAGATTAACTCTTTTGGGACGAGCGCCACGTATATATGTTCAGAGAAAATTTACCTCAAAGGACGACGAAAGCTCATGCGTAACTTCATGTTACAGAAAATAACTAATATGGAATGCAAATATTTTAAAGGTTTTCATCTAAATGCGTTTAACATTGAAAGTCTTCTCCAGAATAATTCACTCAGTATAAGTTTTCGTTCCCACAAAACTTCCGCAAAACTCGTCAACCGTCCAGAAAGTGTTAAGTTATCAAAAGAAAGCTAAATGACATATGATTACAGAAAGTGTTTTGTTTTTTGCCACTAGAGGATAGCTCATGTCACTGAATGTGTCGTTTAGAGCTACATATTTTCTCCAAATTTG
>JAWZYV010017466.1:0-33194 GCA_038373885.1 Cheiracanthium punctorium | reverse complement strand
TGAATAAAATATTTTTATGAAAGAAAATCATTAAACTTTACTTTTCCCAAACAAAAAGGTGATGGGGGGGCCCGAAATGAGACTGAGCTTCCCCTCACTTCAGAGGGGAATCGGGCCCTGCTTTCGAATGCTATTTTTTAGAGAACCCTTAAGACTTGAATGAATTTCGATAGAGAATAAAGAAAGAAAAGAAATTTTTTTAAGACGAGTTACACTTAATATTAGTCATTCTTTACATTTTACTGGAACTGGGGTAAACTGAAACCTGGTACCTAAAATCACTTAAGTTTAGTACTCTTAGTTTTTATTTGAAACAGTACGGTAAGTGACAATCTTATTGTCCTTCCAACAGGGCAACCAGATCTCTGTAGAAGCAAAGTAGTTATCTTACAGTTAACATGGAGAAACGCCTGCATGCTTTTGTAATCGCGTAACATGAAATTACTCAGATAAGACTTGTTCCAAATGCATGGGCGCCGGGAGGGGGGTGCAAGGGGGTGCACTTGCACCCCCCTGGAGTTTGAAAAAAGTATTATTAACCTGAAAATATAAGTAATTTGTTTTACCCTTAGGACAACAAAAAAAAGAGCCTGAATGTGTGTGTGATATTTTGAATTTTACTTTGTAACTGTCGCATTAAATTAGCTGTTTAGACCTTTGTTTATGGCTTAATATTTTCTACCAATGTGCATAAATTTTAAACTTTTGAGAAGTCATCCACATTTTTATTTTGGGAAAATGTTGGCGCACGCACATGAGCCCTCGTAATGTATTGACCAACGCTTACGGTCGTAGTAGTGTTGAATGCCCCACGGCATGTGCCCGCAATTAGGAAAAAATATTTTGAAATAGTCTCGATAATATTCGAGGCAGACGGGACCGGGCTTGTCTCGAACTATCGAAATCATTCAATTAATAAACAGATAAATGGAAATAAAGCAATTTTTGTGATTTGAATGCATATTTAAATGAAAAATGTAGTTACATGTTATTACATTACTGATTAGAGCTGGTTAGCAATATCGGAAAATAATAAACAATTCTTTTTTGAATGGACACGTTGACTCGTTTCCCTATAGCAGTATCGTGCCATTGCCAAAGCAGCATGTCAACACTGCACAGAAATGTCTATGAGGACATCTACAGAAAAAATACACCCACTTTTTTTGGGAGAGGGATTTCTGATAAGGCTTCCGGGTGCATCAAATATTTGAATTTTTGTCCTGCAATAAAAAAATCGCCTGTTTTATATGTGTTGGTCATTTGGAAGCTGAACTGATTTTTTCACTAACTGAGATGTATGGAAAACTAGAACAATCGAAACTCGAACTATCGAGACGCTACTGTGAATATGATTAAATGCAATTATCTTAGGACTTAATGCTTAAAATTTAACATTTTTTTAACATTATAGAGTTAATTTTTCAGAGATTTAAACTCAAAAACTATTAGATGAAAATTTGTATTTTGAGTTTTTTGTTTTGGATTTTTCAACTATTAAATGAAGGCATTACTGCGTCACTTTCGAAATTTGGGCTCTGTTTTAATATGTGGATGTCCTTGCCAAGTGCACTTAAAGCAAACCTGCACATGGGGTATCTGTCATGGAATGGGGGGGGGGGTTGCCTTGGGCAGAGGGATTTTTAAGAGGTTCTAACGCGTATTCACGTAACATGTAGAGAAAACTGGCCAAAACTCAAAACCGTTAGATTGACAGCCACGCGGCAGGCCAGAACCATTTACCTTCACATTTCAGCCATCTACCATTTTCAGCACTGGACATGGCGGGGACCCCTAAGCCGAAAATTGCTATGTACATCAATGATAGAAAAAATACATTTCGCTTCAGTTTTTCTGGGAAAATTCGTCTGTTTAAATACAAAACAATGTTATCAAAATTGCACTTAATTTAAATAATTAATTATTAGTATACTTAAATTGGGCTATTGTTAATTAGGCTATTATTAATTATTAATTATTAATTTATATCTATGTATGCAGGATATCCCTGAAGGTAACGGAAAAAACACTCAAAATACTGGTGTTAAACGATAAAGTAAATAAAAAACTTTGTAAAAAACACATATAAGATAGTATAGGTAAGAAGATACGTACGTTTCGGCCAAAAATTGTTTTGGCCTTCATCAGTCCCAGCCCTTCGTCGCAAGGATCACGGGGAACTGAAAGGCACAGGGAACTGCAAGGAATAGGGAACTGCAAGGAACACAGGGAACGCGAGGAACACAGGGAACTTTTCAGTCCCCTGTGTTCCTTGCGACGAAGGGCTTGGACTGATGAAGGCCAAAACAATTTTTGGCCGAAACGTACGTATCTTCTTACCTATAACATCTTATGTGTGTTTTTTTACAAAGTTTTTTATTTACTTTATCCCTGAAGGTAGTTAAAATACATGCAAAGAAGCATTTTTCTGCATTGCAACGTTTGGTCGGAAATGAAAAATGTGGATAGTTTCAGCACGATAGGGCTCCAGCCTATTTCGCAAATAATGTGCGTAATTATCCCATTGTCATCTTTGACCCCCGATCGATTGGACAAGTTGATCTAGTCGCTTGGCCAGCACGTTCATTAGATTAATCACGTACCGAATTTTGCTTTTGGGGATACCTCAAGGCACTCTTTACGAGACTCCAGTTGACACAGTTGAGCCTCATTGCAAAACTTTAGTAACCGCTGAAACCGATCGTGGAACACCAGGCATCTTTGAAAGGGTACGCCAATCACTTGCTAGACGCTACCAGCACATTTGAGAATTTACAGTATAGCTTTTTCATTTCTTTTGCATTTGCTATATATATATTTCCATCTACACTTTTTATTTTTAACGCCACACTGCTAATCTGCTATACAAAAAATGCTTCTTTAAATGCATTTTATACTTAAAGTTTAGCCTATGAATTCAGGAACACCCTGTATATATATATATATATATATATATATATATATATATATATATATACTGGGTGCACCCCCCTGGAAATGATCCTGCCGGCGCCCTTGTCCAAATGCTTAACGCTAACAGAATGCGCATGAAATTCGCGAGTTCCAGCAGTACATAACTAAGCTGGAATAGGATTTTACTCGTTGGAATAAATTTTAAATTTTTACACACCGGCTTCTTGACGGAAAAGACATCAAAGGAACATCGCAGAAACCCACGCAAACCTTAAGTTTACTTTTTGCGTAACGATCCGATAATGATATTAAAAAAAAAAAAATGGCTATTTGTTCATTTAGCGTTTAAGTTACTTTTTTTCATAGTTGGCGGTCAAACTTATATTGGAGTGGTACGAACGGAATTGCCTGTGATCAGGGTAACTATGCATATAATCATCCCACAGACAGGGAAATATTTATCAAAACGCATTTATTTTCATCTACACGGTTAGACGCTCATAAAATCTTTATAAGAACAAAGTCAAAAAGCGTTTTAATGTAATGACGTTAATAGAGTGTGTAGAAAAAAATTCCCAGAGCAAAGAATTTAACAATACTTAAAGTGTTAACACTATAAGCTACTATAAATGAAGTTATAACTACAAACAAGTGGATATTTCTAGTTCCATTTTCATGACTTTGCTATGAAGGTCACAAGAACGTTACTCCCCTGGACTAAAAAGGAAGATAAGCTACTTTCACAAAACTACGCTTTATAAACATATAGTTTACAAGTAGCGGTAAGTTTACGCTACATACTTAAAATTTTCAAATTAAACCTATAACATCGGTGGACTTCATAACATTCAGAAAATCCATTACAGATATATAGATATAAACGGCAGCATTCTATCAGATTAAAAATAATTGCACTAATGCGAGGTTTATATTACGTAAACAATATTTTAGTCCTAGAACACATTAGATGTAAAATATCTTAAGGAATACATGAACAATTAAACTTCAGTAAATTTAGAAGTTAGACAAAATGGCTATACAAAATTAACACCCCCAATTTTCTTACCGCCCATTCCGTTGAACAGTATCCGTCGTCTGTGAGACCATGGCTAAAATCTTAAAGAACCGCCTCGCTAACACGACTATCTTAAATACCTTTACTAGTGCTGAGGTAAGACGGCGATGGCACATAAACCGGAAATATCACGATTACTTCAGTGGCTCTATTCTGCCACGTTCATTTAAGCGAACGTTCGGATTTCTTCTGTAACTCGAAACGTATCCTAGAATGTAAACATTCAGTAGGGAGAACCTGCACCTATAGCTCAACCGTACCTTGCAGAAAACCAACATACGTTATCAGGTTAAGAATGATGTCAATTTGATGTCACACATCCGAACATTTGCTTAAATGAACGTGGCAGAATAGATCCCAAGGGCTTCTATTGGAGCTCCAGTGCATGATTCGGAACTTTCTAACCCTTAATTGCATGAATTTTAAACACGTCTTACCGATGATATTAACCCTTTCACTTGCGGTGTTCGTGCCGTAAAACTACTTCATTCCTGAGCTTTTAATGCTAGTCGCAAAAATATTTTAGCATTAGTGATATTTCCTACCTCAGTAACAGAAATAGCATGCATATTTTCTACGAAACAGCAAAATGATGGCATAGCTAAAGGGGAAGATATTTATTTTACAGCAATATTTCGGAATAACTATATTATTCATGAAACTTACGTCGGAAATATAACAATCTCTCTCAGCATCTGGAAAAGCTGGAGAATGGTACAAAAATGCTTGCGCTTCAAAGAGTTAATACCCCCTACTATAGCAATTTTGCTCGGGCCATCATCGGCTGGCTACGTGGCCGGTGGTAGCCCGAGCAAAATTGCTAGTAGGACCATATTTGGATTATTCCGCATGTAAAATATTTGGTGAATAAGCTTCGTAGTTTTGAACACCAAACAAAGGATATGTTGAAACAGTTGTTGTTCTATGACTGGCTTAATTCGAAAATCCCGGTATATATCTCCTAGTATTTGCATGGTCCCAAAGGTTAAGACTATATAGAAGTAAAAAACAATGATTCGGACCATTAAACGGCTTTACTGCTATCTCCCCCCCCCCCGAATTCTCGAGTCATTGACGTCACGTGGGTAATACAAACGCGGGTATAAAAAAAATATTGGAGAATAAGGTAAATTTAATATCTTAGTGTTTTGTAAATCACTTACTTAGTTTTAAGAAAAACTACCCACACTGAAAACTTGTCTATTTTATGTCTATTTCGCGTCTAAAACATATCCATGTTCACAACAAGATACCTCCTCACATGATTTTAATGATATTTTTGGGAAAATGCATAATATGTCCATAACATTAAGTAAACATGTAAACACCTCACAGTTATCTCTCTATATGGGAATAAACCTTATTTCATCTCTGTAGCATAAACGGGGAAATTCATATAATATGGCTATAACATAACATGAAATTCACACTTTGTTGTCGTGGTACTCGAAAAATTTATTTTCGGGAGTGTTTACTTAATTCCAAAGGGCTGCTCATAAACCCTCGTCGATTCAAGTAAACATTACAATGACAGTTTTTACGCCCACAGAAAGAGGAAATGTACAGTTCATAGGAATAAGACGAACCAGGAAATAAGTGGGAATCGAACCCACGACCGTACGCTTAAGTGATAAGCTGAGAGGTGGGCGGGCCCTTAACCCATTTATGCCTAGTGTCCCTTTTTTGGGACGGCATTTTCGCTATTAGTCGAAAACGTTATTTATTTTTCCTGGCCTTTATTAATGAGTATTGAGCGTCAACTCTAAAAAATATTTTAACATGACCAAGTAGGATGTTGCTATTTCGATTTTTATGCATAATGATTTTAAAAGAAATCATCCCTTGTTCAAGAAGTTGACATCAGAAATTTATCTATTATTTGTGTTATCAGTAAAAGTCGAAGAAAGTCGCAAAAATATCCAGGCACAAATGGGTTAATATCTCAGCTGCGATTGACCGCATAAAATGGATGTGTAAGTATCCCAATTATGTCTCTTAAGTAAGAGTAGAGGGAAATGGGAACAGAAAATATTAACTTCTCAAAAGGGAAAATTTCTTAGTGCTTGTAAATACAGGATGGTATGTTTCTCACAAGGGGGGTCGCAAAGGCCCCTTACAAAACGTTTTTGCCTTTTAAAGGGGGTCTCAACAGTAAAAGGGTTGAGATAGTATGAATTACTTATAACAAAAAATGCTCTCAAAGAGATGATTGCGAGAATTATACATAGTATATATGTATTTCGTAATTACGCGTGTAACTTTTGTTGATTTACAATTTTTGTGAGCAGATTCGTTGGCATTATTCAGTAGGGTCCCGCAATGTCTGAGAAAACCCATTTGTCCGATTCGTTAATGGCGGGCGGTTGGATGGATGGAAATGGGGCTGTCAAGGGCGGATGCTGCTACACTCGGGGCAAACCTAACCTGATAGTGGTGACTATCAAAGGGCCTTTGCGACCAAAGTGACTATTGGTCAAGCATCTGGGAAGGAGTTACATTTTATTTCTGACTTAATTTCTTAAACATTTTAATTTCTGCATTCAAGTAACACAAATATGCAATTACTTTATGACATACATTTTATTTTAGAACTTAATAGATGAAAAAGTGTTAGTTCTGTAATAGGCTGGGCAAACGGAAAGAATTATTTGAGAGAGGCCGAATCACACGGTCTATAGCTTTACCTCCACTATCAGGTTAGATTTGCCCCGAGTATAGGGGTCTAATGTGCCTCGCAGAGAGGTCCACTGTCTTTCAATATCAAACTGAAGCTTCTGTGTCCAGAAGGCATGTTCCAGGACGACCACAAGCTACAAGACCTGCAGATGATCGTTTTATATCTCTTTCGGCCCGAAGGAGAAGCTTTGCTGCGCCGCAACTTGTTGCAGACCACCCTGTAGCATCAGGAAGAAGAATATCCGCTAGTACGATATGAAGGCGTCTTCACAATGCAGGTCTCTATGCAAAGCGACCACTTGTGTGTGTTCCCCTCAACGTACTACAGACAAAGGCCCCTCTTATCTTGGGCAAGAGAACGCGTTTCCTGAACCAGACAGCCATGGGCGTCTGTACTCTTTACAGACGACGGGAGATCGATTCAGGGCGTCTGCTGATCTGGAGGGAACAAAGCACCAGACACTATCAATCTAACACTGTTGGAAGGCGCAGTTCCCGAGGTGCTGGAATAATGGTTGGGGCAGGGATCTCACACTGACTTGCATGTTCCAGGGAGGAACTCTGACTGGATGTGAGATATCGGGATGAGATCCTTGATCCATTTATCCGCCCATATGCCGGTGCAATTGGCAATGATTTCATTCTGAGGGATGATAATGCACGGCCTCACCGAACTGTAGTTGTTGAGGAATATCCTGAGGGTCTTGGTTTAGAGGGAACGGGATGGCCAGCTCAATCTCCAGAGCTGAATCCGATAGAGCGTCTTTGGGACTATCTTGATAGGCAGGTTGCTGCTTTAAGTCCACCTTCAGTGTCTTTAGGTGAGTTGGAACAACGCTTATTCCGTGTTTGGACTTCGCTTCCATTTCGGTAACCCACAACTTAATTGACAGCACAGAAAATCGATGCCAATGCATTCAAGCTAGGGTTGGGCATACCCCTTATTAAAACTCATTTTTGTTATGTTTCTGTGGCATTTTACCACATAAAACTGCGATATATATATATTTTTGCCCAAGAATGGACTTTTCCAGTAAGATTGCTTTCTTTTCTTTCTTTTTTTTTTTTTTTTTTTTGTTGTTGTTAATCATTTTTGCGTTTTTCTTATCTAAACTTCTATACTGCAGTCAACACAAAACTGTTTTGTGCACATATCACCCAAATTTGGTGTTTCTACACTCATTCATTTGCAAATTAGGCGCATAGACCGGTTGTTCCTTAACTTTTGGAGGCCAGTGTATTTAACAAATTGTACTTGAGTGTTCATAGTGGCTGGATAGCTAGTTTATTCTGTATCTAATAAATAAAACATAAAATGAATCCAGCCATTCTTGCTTCATTGTACAACTTCTGAATTTCATAGCACGAGTCAATAGAATTGAATGAAGGAATGCTTTTTTTTTTTTTTTTTCGTTTAAAACGGGTATGGGTAACCTTTGGAAAATTGCGGGACAAACTTTCAGGTGTTAACGATGTTGCGGACCGTATAATTGGAATGTGTTTTGGATTTTGAATGCTTTATGTAGGTTTTGACATGCTCTGCAGGCCGGTTCAAAAGCAGAGGTGGACCACATCTGGCCCAAGGTCCTCATATCGCCCATGTGTGGTTTAAAACAAGGACGCTAGCTATATCTCTAGTAGCAATGACTGCTTGTTTTTTGCTCGGTCGTTCATCGACTCATCGTTAACTCATCGACTTGTCGAATTCAGTCATCGTCAAGTGCACTTTTGTTTATCTGCAATAGATGAATTTTTATTCATGGATAGAAGTGATCTAGACGAGCAGTTTCGCCGATGGGAAACCGAAAAACCATATCTTATCCGAAACTGCAGCTCTATAGTCAACGGGCCTTGTCGGCCCGTCGGTGTCCCCAGTGGTTTACACTTTACCCATATTCCTCTAAATATTTGCGTAATTTAGATGTGCCTTTGCATAATCTAAGGGAAATTTTGAACAATTCTTGAATTAATCGCATAATTTACTTCAAATTTCTTGTATTGGGGTTGGGAGGAGGCAGGGGGGTGGTATCCCTCCCCTTGCCTCCTCCCACAAAATTTAAATTTGAAAAGAAATATTTACAAAAAAAATGTAAGTGTTTATTATATAAAAATCGTTTGTAATATTAGAATAATTTTTAAAAAATGTGTTTAAAAAAAAGAAAAGAAAATACATTTTAGCGTCAGCTGCATTATAAGAATAACGGAAACTTCATTACAATGAGCAACTCTTTTGAAACCTCTTTAATGTAAACAGCAAGAAGAGAAATCAGTTAATTTTTAAAAGTTATCCAAGAAATATGTAAGTTAAAATCACACTAAAATTCCTATACAATTGGCAATATTGTTTTTTAATTATTAATTATGAATGTTGTTGCTACTTACATACATTGGTAAAAAGTGAAATTAATTTCTTACCAATCGAATAATTTGACTATTATTAATAATAGCTGAACAACACTTTGACAAAATTTCACCCAAAATCCCAATCTGAGACTGAAATAACCGGTACTTCACACTTTGCCTTACTCGTGACAAGATTCGATGGTCTAGTGGTAGCGCGCTTATCTCGTAATCAGTACGCTCAGGGTGCGGGCCCGGGGGAGGAAGGATTTTTTTTTTTCTCCAGAAAAACGGAAATTTAGCATACAAAAAACGAAAACATAATAAACAGAACGGACATTTTTTGAAAATTTTGCTGCCAGTCGTTTATTTTTTTATTAACAAATATATTTTAAACAGTTTATCAGTTTCTTTACGTTATTTCATCGGAGTCATCGCTAAACGATGATCGGCTTTATGGCCCCCCGAGCGGACATTTTGTACCAGTTGCCGATGAAATTTCCCCTTTTTTGGATGAAAAGCCATGATCGGCCATTGCTCCTTCTCCTCAGATTTAACCGGGGCCGTCGTTATTAGCAACGGGCCTGCGTATGAGTTGCCATCGCTAAAAATGAGTTTATCATTGAGGCCTGTTTTCCCCCAGTCACAGTGTTCTATTTTATTATTCTAAGTATTATAAATGTTATATTATTTTATTACTTTAAAACAATTTTTTATACTTTTGTCGTACTAAAGAACTTTACATGTAGGTAATCGTTTAGTGAATCTTGCGCCATTTTCTTTCATAAAAATTTATCCTAAAATTCGAAGATTTTGCTCTGAATGTAAAGGTACGTGAACACATTTATAATGTATTTAGAAATTCTAAAAATATGTAAGTACATATCATGTTTAGTGAATACTTACTCATGTGTTATTTATAAATAAATTATTTTAATCAGAAATCGTATTACTTACTTGAGTAGTTTTTATTCTTGTAAATAAGCATGACGTTGTGATACTATTTAGACAATTTAATTTTGCCAGTTGAAAATGTTATTTATCAGTTATATATGCCTTGATTATGTGACTCAGACTTACATCTGGTACAGTGCAGAAATACAGTAAATTATAAATTATTGATTTTTGCCCGTTTATACAGAAACTTCAAATGTAGTTAATATTTTGTACAAGCGTTCATTATGCTTGCTCAATTCCAAAGTTCGATTGAGAAAGCGACAAAAGAATAACATATACTACATGAAATGTCTTTATTGAAGAATAATTAATTCAGGGATCGCTCTATAGAGCGTATTTTATCAATTTTCTCCAATATACAGGATATCCCGAAAACACTGAAATGTGCTTTACCTTCTAATACATCATTTGTTAAAGATTAATGTTAAATTGTTTAAAATAACGTAGGAAATACGACTACGTTCATGAAATATTCATTATAAAAATGTCTTTCTCATTTGTGTATTTAGTTATTTTAACGTATATTAAATATCCGTTTGTGAAACTAAAATAAGCAATCGTGAATTATGAGAGTAAGCGCTACTTTGTTTTTCCTTCAAATTATATGCATCTATTTTCTTTATGTCAATATGTATATGCATAGCAAAAAAAATTAATCATGAGTTCGTACTTGAATTAGTAACACAATTACTACTTAAAACTACATTAAATAACGTTTGAAAGCACTGGAAAGGTAAGAAATGCCTGATGTATACGTGAAGACTCGAGCATCCGTAGGCCTCTTTGGATGGCTCATCAAAATACACGCGCAGGCCCGTTACTAATTGCGAAGGCCCCGATTTAACTCACCCGCCTCTCATCGACCGATGGGTTATTGCTACTAGGGATGAATTTGAAAAAAAAAAGAATTTTTTTTTGTAAATTCATTTTATGTAATATTCGATAGTATTCCAAAGCCGAATAATCCAGAAAAATAGTTTATAAAGCATGAAAATAGTTTAGAGTATTTTTCAATGGGAAATTATCAAAAAAGGAAAAGAAAAAAAATCGACAAACTTGGCGATGACAAACTCTGCGATGAACCGAATCATTTTTTGTACGAAAAAATGACCTTGACAGAGATGCATCTGGAATCTGCATGGCTGCACAAGAAATGCCATCAACTTTTCCTAATGCAGAAATAACTTTAAAAATATTTTTAACTCTACTCATATCAAATGCTTCAGGTGAAAGGTCTTTTTCGGTTTTTAGACGCGGCAAGTGTTATTAAAAAATTTCAAATTCCCATAGAAAAGAACGATTAAGCAATTTGTCGAGCATGGAAGTTTGGCAGAGATAGGCATTACAAAAATTGTTGATGAATTTGCAAAACATAAAGCAACATGCAAGTTCATTATAAAGTACTACTTTAAGCAGTTGTGTAAAGTTTCTGTTTTGAAAATGTGTAAGGTTGGTAATTTATAAATGCTTTTATCTTTCAAGTTTCTATTGAGTTTAATTTTATTATTAAAGTAATTGAGTAAAACCGTTCAGTGCAACCCCCCCTTTTCGAAAAATCTGTTAGTGCCCTTAATACATTAAATTATGTAGGGAGGCTTAGGGCCTTGAAAATTTTACCGCCGGGGGGGGGGGGGTAAGCTTATTACGGGGTAAGCTTGATCCGCTACTGGATTAGGGTACCGTGAGAAAATTATAATTTTTTTAAGGGTGTCACGATTTGTCTGAAGTGACCAGATTTTTCGAACAAAGATTTGAGTTACAAATCATCGTACTCTTCCCAACTCTAAAATAAAAATAGAGGACATTTTACAAATTCAGCGCTTTTCTCAACTAAGCTTCTATTTAAAATAAATAAAAACTTTGTGTAAAAAACACACAAATGATACTTATAACGAGATGCGATTGTTTCCACTGAAAATTTATTCAGTCTTCATCAGTCATAATAAATTCTGAATAAATTTTCAGTCGAAACCATCGTATCTTATTATAAGTAACATTTATGTGTGTTTTTTAACAAAGCTTTTATTTATTTTATCTTTTAACACCAGTATTTTGAATGTTTTTTCTGTAAGCTTCTATTTATTCAACTAAAGCATTCTTAATATTCCTAAAATGAAGGAAACTTGATTTTTTTTTTTTTAGAGAAACGGACATTTTAATTAACGTTTTGTACCCAATTCTGTTTCAAAATTTGTGGATAAACTGAAAAAAATGCTGAAATTGGGACTGTCTCCCGCAAATTGTGGACGAGACTTGAATAAGTTTGGGAACCCCTGCTCGTTCTGTAAATGTTTGTCACACAGAGACCAATTGCACCATTCACGTACGTCATTATCAACCACACCTTAGAAACCAACTTTTTTTTGGTCAAACATTCGTTCATCTGAGAATGGTCATTGGCCGAAAATGTGGCTTTGCATCCCTAAATATCCAAGTTGACCTTAAAAAAAAATTTCAGTGACGTCACTCGAAAATACCTAGTCTTCAGGTTTTGTGGAAATCATGGGGAAAATGCAAAAGTCACAAGGTATATCATCTAGTAATAAACTTCTGTCCAACTTCCTGATTTCTTCTTCGATAATATTTGCGTGGCAACAAAATAATAAATTTTTGCGGTCTGCTGAAATGAAAATGAATAATGATACTTTTGTTTTATTGTTCATTGTTGTTTATATGATTAAAAAAAATATATCTAATGTAAATATGGTAGTGTAGTGCTCATATTTAAACCATGTGTGTGGACAACAGAGTGCTTCCATGTTTGATTGGAAATATATTGCTATCCGTAGCAATCGTGATAGTAAACAAGCTTGTTTATGTTCATACTGGATTTCCTAATGTAACATTAACATTTGTGCATTTTATTGTTACATATCTAGGATTGCTAATCTGTGAAAAATTAAGAATTTTTCAAGTGAAACATTTGCCTTTGTTGCAAATTTTACCTTTAGCCGTTTCATTTTGTGGATTTGTTGTTTTTACAAACTTGTCGTTGGGTTTCAACACGGTTGGAACATATCAAATATTGAAAACTTTAACCATGCCTACAATAATGATTATTCAGACTTTTATCTATCGCCAGTCTTTCTCATGGAAAGTCAAATTTACACTGGTATGACTTAATGAATTTCAGTTTGAAATACCTAATCGATTACCGTCAACCAGGGCTTTTTGTTCTTGTTTTCGCGATCTCTTGTGTTATTACTAAATATAATAATGAGTTTTTAACGTCCAAATTGAATTCTAACCAATGGACATAGAATAAGGAAGTAAACTGTATTTTTAAAAAATATATTTTTCCTTTTTCTATTAATGGGTGATTCCACTGTAACTCATGCTTTTTTTAAAATTGCATTTTCAAATATCGTGTGACAAATAGAAAATACATTTATTTTCTTTCTACAAATTCATACTGGTTACAAATTGTTTTCTTTTTTGGCAATAAATCATTAAAAATCTTATAACTATATAATTTTTTTAAATATTAATTAAAATTGCTTGGTAACTCATGCAGAAAAAAAAAAAAAAACATTGAATTACGGGCAAAAAAGTTAAAGTTCTTTCTCTGCTAAAATTCTACTTATTAATTGCTATAATCTTTATGAGTAATTTGTATGTACCTTTCGTAACACAAAATATTAAATTAGTACTCTATAGGATATTTTATAAAATTGGTTATTGAATTAAAATGTACTAAGTATGTGGTATCACATGCTATCTGGGTAACTCATGCTACAAACTACTGAAAAAAATCTTCTGATGTCTGACTTTGAAATGTAATCAGTTTGATAAAAAGGAACTTTTACACAAAATAAGCTGTTTTCAATGCATCTACAAAATGCAGAGTAATTTCTCACATTATTTATTTTTAAAAAATTTAATGGTCATGTCCATGTACTTATGGAATTGCCTTAATTTGTTTTGAACCAAAGTACTCCCTGCTTGGGGCTTTTTTGGTTCATTCACCTGATTTCATTCAAATTCTATAGATTTCACTTGTCTTCTAGATTTGTCATAGACTTCATTCTATAGACTATTGTAACCCCTAAAGAATCTTCTAAAAATAACACCTCAATTTTTTGTTTTTAGCAAAACTCTTGTCAATAAGAAAAAAAAGTAATGTAACTCCCAAACTATTGAATTACCATCAAATAGATTACAAACTAGTTCTCAAGCCCCAAAACTCTTATTTATCTTTTGTTGTTTGTTCAGTACAAAAACTGTCTTCTTGTTGGATAAAAGTAGCCCCAGTTGATGAGCCAAACAAGAATCACCCAAATGATTTATCTATAAATGTTATATTATCATTTATCTATATATGTTATGTATTATATATATTATGTTTAATATAATTTCGTTCAGTTGTTCCTGTGGGATTAATTGTTAGTGTCTAGAATATAGATTATCTTAGCAACTGAATTTTCCTTCATGCTTTAACAGTGCCCTGCATAAGAATGAACAAATTGAGGAATTACCCAGAACATCTAAAAAGCTATTCCCTTCTTGAGTATTAAAAGTAAAATAATGTATTTTTTTTTAATCCCTTCACATTTTCTTTCCTCCAATATTGCAACACTTATTATTAAATGTTCTCATTTTCCACGAACTTTTCAAATATTTTCAAGTAACTTATCCCTTGCAGAACATCTACATGTAAGTATGGTTATTGGGGCCATGGTAGATTTGAGGTGTCATTCTTGTGACCAAAAGGTTGTGAGTTCAATCCTGGGCCCAATCAAAGACCGTTGTGCTTACTAATGGCAACTGGGACATATTAAATATGTCATAGTCGCAATGTCCTCCAGGCTCCAATGCAAAACAAAACCTCTATGGTTTTTGTAAACCTTGGGCTTTCTGCTTGGTTTGTACTTCAAAATTAAGAAGTTCATGCCTCAAACTAATTCTCTAATTATGTAACTTCTGATTATATCAAGAGTGTTAATCAACTACAAATGTTGACTTGCTAAAACTATTTTTACACATTTGAAAATAATGGTGATGTTGATGAAGTAGTTTGTTTCATGATATTGCTTTTATATATCAAAGTGGTTAGCTTTGTTTTTAATATGTTAGTTTTGATAATGAGGTTTAAACTTTGATAAAATTTTGTTGTTCAAAGGAAGGTTATGAAAAATATAATTAAAATTTATGATGTATTGAAATGTGATATTTTTTCTTTATAATCATTTATTTATTTGAACGTATCTGATATTTTTTTCCCATCTTCCAGATTCCCATATCTGTTGGTGTGTTTTTAAATTCTGCATATGATATAAAATTTAATGTACTTGGAACAATTTTTGCTCTTGTGGGTGTTATTGTTACATCATTTTACCAAGTGGTGAGTATGTTTTTCTTTCACTATCATAAAAAAAAGTTCTCTCCCGAGCAGCTAGATAAATCAAAATAACAACGAACTTTCTGTGATAATTTGAAAGACTTGGGCACCAAAGGTTTGGGAGGGTTATCCTTTTGCCACTGCTTTCAAAATTCAATTGTTCAGAGTTCACAGTAGGAAAAAAAAAATTGTGTGAGATTCTCCCACTTCAAAATTAAGTGTGATTTTTTAAAATCTGAGTGAAAATTTGAGAATTTTGTTTATTTTCAAAAATTTATTTATTTTCACATTTTACAAGCAAAACTAATATTACAAAAATACGGTGCAACTAAGATTGTAAATATCAGTATTAGCAATATAATATACAAATGAATTTGATAATAATACAGTTTAATGATGTATTTGATTCTTTTCCTCATTAAATATTTTAGCTGCTTCATAAAAATCTAACAACTTAGCATGTGGGAAAATCCCACAAGTGTCATTTTTTAAAGTGGGATTTAGTGTGGTATTTGCGGGAATCGGGCAATCCCATGGTCTAGTGTGAGCCCTGTTGTTACTACTTTGATGGTTAACAAAAAGTTTGAGGGGAGAGTTGTAAAATTATGAAAAAGGTAGTCAACTTCTACTAATGATATGTATGTTTTTGTGGATATCCGGAAAACATACTGTATCCAGCCTATAATCCAAGTATTTGGCAGTAGCTGAATTTTCAGATATTAGGCAGTACATCTGGCCTAAAATTATATACTGACCAATAACATAAATATAAATATGTATAATAAACCAATAAAGTGCATCTTACTACAATTATAAAAAATGTTTTAAAAAAAGTTTTATCAAGATATTTTGTTTTTAATGCTTATCAAAACATGTTTTTATAATGTAAAGAAAACTGAAAAAAAAAAAAAAAATAAATAAATCAAGCACTTCTAGCTTTTCTTTAAATTTTGGGACCATAGAACATTTTTGCAACCGAAGAAGGATGAATTTTTTGCACTTCTACAAATTATTGTCTTGATATGCACTCATTTTTATGTTTGTCATTTTACAGTGCTTTTAATTCATTTTAAACCCATGTTTTTTGTTAAGTTCTTGATTTTTTAATTAAATATGAAACTAATGAGAAACTAATGGCTGAATAACTAAAAAAATGAAAAAGAAGAAAACATACTGTTGATGGATATCCCGTTGAAATTTTGACTGGATATTCAGTATCCAGCCAAATCGACATCCATTGCATCACTATTTTATTTTAATGTGTGAATTTTGTCCAATATTGAAATTATTTCATAATTTTGTTGTGTAAAATTATATTATAAAATAAGTGATTAAATCTGTGCTCGAAGCTCTTACAGTCATAACTGATAATGCTGGATAATAAAATCTAAATAGAAAAAAGAAATCTTTTATTTCTATATGAAACATTAAGTCTATCCTTTTAACTTTCCAAACATGTACCATGTAAGGAAACTGTTGTAATCGTGAAAAAATTAGACTTCGAGTGTGCGTGTGTTTTTGTGTATGTGAGTGAACACAATATCTCCTAAAAGGTGCATTTGATTGAGCTCAAATTTAGTATATATGTTATAGATCACCGCCACAAGACCGGCATTGATTTTAGTATGTATAGAATTTATAATTTTTTTACAGGGCTATGAAAAAGATTTCTTTTACATTATGGGCAATGGAAGGAAATTCTGGAAAGATTTGTGCATGATTTGTACTTTTACTTGTTGTTGATTTATTGTAGAAATGTGGTTCTCAGTGCAATTTAACCTTCGGACCACTTTTCCATTTCCAATTTACCCACAGACCACTTAAAAAAATTCTTTCCTGTAGGGGGCGGTCAATAATAATCTAAAAGAAAAAATGAATAAAGAAATACAAAATTTTATGCACAAATGTAATCATAAAGTGAAATATTTGAAAAAGATTCTTTAATAAAATTAGGAAAGCATACTTTTTTTTTTTTAAATTAGGAAAATTGTTATGTGCTCTATTCTTGCCTTTCTGGCTTTAATTTGTTTTATTAGCATGTCTTCTTTGACTAGCTCTTGGAGAAATACTTTTTGCTCAAATCAATGTGCATATCATCACATGTGTCCAGTCTATTTCTTTGCTTATTTTTCAAGATTCCATTTTTATTTTGTTTATTTTTCAGTTAGTTTTTAAATACTCACTCATGGACCACTTAGAATTTGTTCGCAGACCATAAGTGCTCCATGGACCACCAGTTGAGAACCCACTGCTGTAGAGTGGCTGTTTTGAAATGTGGTTTGTTTATTTTATTTCTTGAAAATTTCTAGAAAATTTTTGTACAGGGAACAGAGTCCGGTCACTTTTAAAGCATTGCATGGTCTCTTCTAGAAGATCTTTTAACATTAAGTAAATAGGGGGAAAAAATCCGTGCCTTAAGAAATAAGTCATTGGTGGAGGGTGTCACATAATACAAGTGGTCGCGCATAGGCATTTTACTGTATATATATATATTTTGTTTAATATCGAAACATGTATTTAGTATGTAAGATTTGCTATATGCTATGAATTGTTTTGTTTCAGTGGGTTGGAGAACAACAGAAAGAATTTCAAGTCAATTCAATGCAGCTTCTATATTATCAAGCACCACTTTCTGCATTACTTTTGTTTTTGTGTCTCCCATTAGTTGAACCCCCTTGGTCAGAAAATGGACTTTTAAATAGAACATGGCATTTTAATGACTTAGTAAGTTTGTTTTTTTTATGTACACTTTCAGATATTGCCATAGTTAATGTTCACTGTGATTTTTATTAATTTATAATAAACTAGCTGCGTGCCCGTTCTTCGCACGGTAGGAAACGAAAATTTTCCTTACATGTGTAATTCGAAATTATTCGTGATGTGGAATTTAAAAAAAAAAAAAAAGAGCAAAATTATTTGACTCTTAATGTAAAGTTTGTGTTATGAGTACTACCCTGATCATTGCAGTATAATGACTCAAAAAACTACGTCAGTGTCATTCACTATCAAAAAAGTGGAAAGCTTAATGGTTTGCAGAGAACTCCTGGCTTTCAAAATGTCTTATTTCTACATAATACTATTTTTTAGGCTCAAGTTGTAGCATTAAATACCTAAGACACTACATGAAATGGAGCACCATTTATTTCTTTCCGAACATGTACCATATAAGGAAAGTATTGTAATCATGAAAAAATTCGACTTCGAGATTTTGGTGTATTGACACGTTTTGAGGTGTTCTGAATTCATTTATGCTATTTTCAAGAGATGTTTTTAAAATAGCTGCGCAACCGCTCTTCATACGGGAAGAAGGGAATATTTTACTACTAAAATCATATCTGCATGTGACAAAACAGAATTTCATTTTTAAAAAAGTTCAAGTAATCTCCTCTGTTGAAATTATTATATATATTAACGCATTATATTATTAATATAAACTGCGGGATATATTAACGCAAATTAGAATTACTTTTCATTTAGTTGGTTGTAAGACAACCGTTGAAAAAGGATAAACACTTTTAATTTCATGAAATATTTATTAACGTGGTACATTGCGATTTATTCATATTATCTTTACAAATCTAATAATACTACCTATTACGTACATTAATACTATCTATACTCGCTTCTCCCTCTTCAAGGCTCCCTTAAAAGAAACAGCTTAGATTATTTGGCCTCAATGGGATCTTGTGATTCTGTGGCGATTCTTTGCAATTTACGCATTAGCATAAATAATAATCATTTCACATAATGGTTGCCATTAAGGAAACTCTCCATATATATTTAATTTATACATAGTTTTATAAGATTGGCGTATTTAGCGCCGCAAACTATTTCATCTTACTGTGGGAAGAAAATATCCAAGGGGTGCCATTTTAAATATCCATGTATCTAATATAGCGATATCTTTTATATCCTCCATAGTCCTGTCTCCTGAAAAACATCAATCTGTGTAATCTCGAGGAGCTACTTATTCCCATTTTAATTGTGACAGGGCGTTAGAGTTGCAGAGTTTACAAATTTCACGCATTTTTTTTTATTTATGACGTCACTGTTTGACTGCCGTAAAGTAGAACAGCCTTACCGTAAAGGATACCCCGATAGATTGAGGGAGTAAATTTCGATATTTCGCATAATTGTTTTCAAACGGTATCATTAAAACTTTGCGTTGGACCTTTATGGAGGAACGTAATTCAACGTTAAAATAAAACTATACTCGCAACCTGCATGCGTATGTTAGGCAACGCCTGCGCTAAATTAAATGCCAAAAATAAAAATAGTAAATAGAAAAATTTCAATATATCGCGCTTTGAAACGAACTTTGTAACTTTTAAAATGAACATTTTCAGCGCCCTGAAAACATTTCAATTTTTAAATAAGCACCGGATTAAAATACCACTTCTAATAATAATAATCGTGAATTTCTTAGTTTATTTCTACAGTAAATTTTAATCAAAATATCGTCTCCCTTTGTTGAAAATAGAGCTGGAATAAATGAGTTAAAATTATGGCGTAATTTTTACGTATCTTAAAGCATTTGACGTCATAGATCCTCACTTGCGAATTGAAATTCTGATATCCCATTTAAAAACTCGATTGGTTGAAAAAACCCTTTTTTTAATCCTTTCTGTGGCAACAACCGAACATAAATTCTCGTGCCGTGATCGCAATGTAATGAATGGCGTAAGATCGCGTTGATGCTATTAAATTCTAAACATTAGGCTGCATTAAAATTCGTAAAAAATCATCTAATTTACATAATTTTTTCGTTTTTATTTTAAAAGAGGGAGAAAAGAATGTTTCACGATTTGTCAAAATATCTAAAAGTTATGACGGATAGAATTCAAGATGCGACAGTTTTAAAATTATTTTACGAAAAAAAATCGCGAAGCAGATGTTTAGTAAAAAAATTTCTAAAAATCGGTAAATCATGTTACGTATTCAGAACAAACTGCTTTTAAAAGACAATTTCTTCCTCTATCCGATGATACAAATGCCGTTTTGCTGCGAGCGTAATTTCCGCCGTTATTACGAATTAGGTGAGAAAAAATGCCAAAAATCGCATAAAACATAAAATAAAAAAAAATCTAGGTCGAATTTTGAAAAAATCGCTTCGAGGTGCACAACTACATATTTACATCTTCCCGAGTACCAAATTTGGTGTTTCTAGGTGTAGCCGTTTGTTCGTAACGCTGCCGACAGACACACACACACACACACACACACACACACACACACACAGACACCTTCTTTTATAATAAGTAGAGACTAACAATCTTGTTCAATGTTGCCCATGAACTGCTATCACAGGAATTAGGTATAGAAAGAATAAAAGGAATATATCTGATTGCTTGTCTTAAATGTATAATTGCACAGCAAAGAATATAAGAGGTATTCAGAAATAAGAGAGATTATTTTAATAAAAGGATTAAATTATTCCAGCAGTTAAAAAAATTGAAATATAACTTAAAAGCAAAAATTACCACCGAATTGGACCAGAAGAATACTTTAAGAACTCTATGCATATAATCAAATTAAAGTAAATACACTTTTCAGGGATTATCTTAAGTTATTATTATAATAATATTTTTCATTTCAAATGATATTCAGTGTAAAAAATAATATTCACACTACCTTATTTTGTAGCATTTCTTGTGCTACATTTATATATTCAGTGATCGCGATAATGCCTCTAGATGAGTATTTCATTCCTGAAAAATTTAGAATACGCCTTAAGAATTTTGGAATGCATATTTTTATGCTTTACTTTTCCCTATAAAATTCCGTTTTATGATCGATAATTACGGCGAGATTTCCCCTTGAAAATGATTTTTATTTACAGTCAACTCTCTGAAATCTGCGATAACTTTTAATGTAAACAGTGAAATTTACAGTTAACACTAACAGCTAGTATTGTGTAATCAGTAACCTAGATTGTGTAATCAGTTATTATATATGATTTATGCATTAAATGCAAATTAGTTGTACATTTGAAAATGTAGCATAATTGTTCGTTGCTTTAATTACTCCTGTGTATAGTAAAATACTCCTTCTAAAAAGGTTAAGGAGTATTTTTACTCTTCTGAAAAAATCTTAGATCGATCACTGTATATATTGTTTAAATTTTAAATTAAATTATGTAATTAAATAAAAGAAATCTGAATTGCTGATAACAGCAACAGAAATATCACAATGCTGATATATGCCAATTTTCATTTTAAATTAATCCTAGCATGACATTGCAGTAGGACTTAGATCCAGTAAGGTGCTATGTGGTAGCCAAGTGAATGAGATTGTACTGGTAACCAAAAAATTGCTGTGAAAATAAACACTCAAAAAACTGGTGTTAAAAGATAAAATAAATAAAAACTTAGTGAAAAAAACACACATAAAAGGTTACTGCAAGGTGTAACGATCGTTTCAACCGAAAATTCGTTCGGTCTTCGTCAGACAAACCCTTCCGTCATACCGAGCAGAGCCAGAAGTTTTTGAGAAGTGCTAACATCCAGAAATACTGTACCCTCTGATGATTATCTGAGATGTTTGGAAACTTAAAGCAGAATTAGAAAGGCTGTAGGTTGTGCTACTGTGCTCCTGTTTGTAGAGCTATATGAGAGGTGCATTAAGGCAAATAATTGTTGGAGCCTAATGAAAGGGCTAATCTTCGAGATTAGTGAAAGGAGAGCTTTATACTTCCAGCAAACTCTGTAGCAGGAAAGAAATAGTTACAGTCATCCTTGGAAATGTTAATGCTTTTGGAATATTTAAGAACTTTGACAAATGTTATTCACTGAGGGAATAATGTTTAAATTATTTTAAGATAATAAAAATCAAATCAATACTTAGTATTCCAGTGCAGTTTTAACAAAGACTAAATTACTGTATTTTTGCTTCAAAATGAGACTAATTCATTCCAAATTTATGTATTTAAGAGTGTAATGAACTTGGCTCATTGAGATAGACCACAATGGTGGACTCGAAATAAGATTTTAAAGGTGGCGTCAAAAAATACTGTGAGTTTTTACGAACTCTTAGTAAGAACTATCAAACTCATGACAAAAATCTTCAATTTTTATAACAATGGTAAATTGCTTTTTTTTTTAGGGTGGGGGGACTTTACTTTAAAATAGTTGGATCAGTAATGCAACAATAACAAACAAACAATAAAAAAAAAAACTTTGCTTGTCCTGTAAGTGTTCTACAATTTCATATGCAACCTTAAAATCATCTAAGATAGAAAGAAACACTCAAGTAATAAAGTTTTAAATACTCACTGCTATACTTGCTGTCTGTTAGAACTGTTGATCATTGCTAATCTCACAGCATTTGCCGTGGTTGCTACAACTTATTTCAAGCCTTGGCACAATGGTTTTTAAGTCTGTAAATACCCTTGTACATATGCCCCAAAGAGAACTCTTAAATTAGTTAGTGATTTTATTAATAAGAGTAAATACCATTGGCAGAACAAAGTAGGCATTTTTGCTATGTTCCAAGGCCTTTGGATTCTATAGGCCTTTGAGCCACCCTAGAAGGCTCCATTTCCTATTCTTGCAATAAAAAAATCTAATTTTTCTAATGTTGGCTAAAATGTTTATAGTGTGGCTTAAGTCTAATCCTAGCCCCAACCAGTTATAGCAATAGTAAATACTTTTCTAAAATTAAACTAGAAATGTTTGTTGTGTGATGAGTTTTGGTGAGGAAAAGATCATAATGCACAAAACAGTTATTAGTAATTAATTAAATTTGCCATTTCTTGAATGCTAACCATTGTTTTGATTTTAATTATGCTAAAACATCATGTAAACCTTACTTTCCTTGTGAATTACATTTTAAAAAAATTATTATTCCTACAATATTCATAAAAAATATTAATGAATTTGCGAATGTTTACTTTGCTATTTCTCTTCTGTCAAATTACTGGAAATATCCAATAAAATTCTTCGTACATTAACCTTCATTGTTGGTGTTTTTCATATTGGTCATTTAGACTCTTGTCTTAGCTTTTGATTAGTTGCTTGAAAATGCCTCACTGGATCTAAATCCTGTTGTATAAAGTTAGCATACTATTGATTATTTCTTTTATTAACATATGATAGTATGCTGAAATTGATCAACTAAATTTATATTAAGATTTTATATGTGCTAACAATGTGTTATTTCTGTTTAAAATATGAACTTGCTTAGCTAAATAATAATTTGTGCCTCTTGTTTTTTCATAAAGGCTTTAGTTATGCTGTCCAGTCTGATTGCCTTTCTTATTAATTTATCAATTTATTGGATAATTGGTAATACTTCTGCTGTCACGTATCCTTCAAATATTGATTTATTATCCTGATATATATATATATATATATTTATTTTTTACAGTTGTGCGAGTGTTAAAAAGAGAGAAAGGAAGCAAGAGAAAAACATTGTTGTGTGCTCTGTCTCATTTATAACTTTAATTTGTCTATTTTTAGTGAGTGTAATGAGAAAATTCCTAGTTAATATGGTAGCTATATACAATTATAAAATAACAGAAAAAAAATGCACAAAATAGTTTGATTTTGAAATATCTGTGCTTTAAACCTCTATGATTACGTTTTACAAAATATTTGCATGTGTCAAAAGAATATGATTTTGATTTTATTACATTGAGTCTAATTTCAATGTTTTTCATTCTGTTATACATATTTAAAAGCATGTTCTAAAAGTTTTTCTATTTTTAAAATTTTTTAGCTTTTACAAATTATTTTTCAACACATTCAGCAAACATCATGCTATCGTTCAGCTAGTGTATTAGGATTAAATTTAGTGCTCATCTTGATATTTTCAGGAGAAAAAAAAAAAATGTTGATTCATGCCACACTTGAAGATGATGATAGTCAACTGAGCTACTAATTTAAAGAAGGAAAAAATAGCTTTTATTTTTTAATGACTATGTCATTTTATCTCTAAACACCCTCTATTGAAAAATGTGTCCCAAAAATGCAACATAAAAGTATGCAACATAATTTTACATGTATTTAAATACTATTAGTTCACAACAGCTTTAATCTGTTGTTACAATATTTCATAAGCTGTAGAATATGCTTCACATGTATTTTTTACATATATTTAAATACTATTAGTTCACAACAGTTTTAATCTATTGTTACAATATTTCGTAAGCTGTAGAATATGCTTCACATGTATTTTTTACATATATTTAAATACTATTAGTTCACAACAGCTTTAATCTATTGTTACAATATTTCGTAAGCTGTAGAATATGCTCCACATGTATTTTTCTATAAAGAGGTTACACTCATAAAAATTTCAACATAGGGTTACCAGGCGAAATTAGCGAAAGATGAGCGATAAAATGACAAAGTCAATTAATATCCTTTTAATATGGCAATAATGAAACCAAAAAATTAGGAAGGTTCAGGGGGATCTCCCCCTGACGAGGCTTGAACAGCTGAGTTTTTTTAATTATTATTTTCAACAGTACAGCATTGCCATTTTACCTTTAACAAGGACATCACTAATCCCAATTTAAAAACTGAACCCAGACCCAAGGTGTGATAGAACAGTGCATAATCACTACACCACCTGGACAGCATTTATGTTGAAAATAAAAGCTACTTTTTTTTTTTTTTTTCCACCATTTAATATGATGTAAAAAATCATTATTTTCCGAATTTTCCAGAAAATAGTATTTTTTCTGGACTGCTGTCTGAAAAACAAATATTCAAGATTTCCATCAAAAAATAGAAATCTGCTTTTTCCTGTTAAATTGCAGAGAAAATTATGCTCGAGCATTCCGAATTCAATTTTTTTCCATCCTTCTTATAATGACAATTTTTCTTTAGCATTTTTTATTCAAATCTCTAATACAGTGGGATTAAATATAAACCCCTGTTTTATATTTATATTTTTAATGTTTTAGAAATTTGTGATACTAAATTACATGTACGATTTTTTGAATTAGAATTGGTGGATACAATCAAGTCGATCTGAAAGATATGCCTGTGTTTGAGAAAGATTTATTTACAAACACAATTAATCATTCACTTTTCATAACTAATGTAAAGTGGTTCATGAAATTTAGAACATGCTCTTTCTTTTATTAAAATAGATACGTTGCATCTGAAAGATTTATTTACAAACACAATTAATCATTCACTTTTCATTAACTAATGTAAAGTGGTTCATGAAATTTAGAACATGCTCTTTCTTTTATTAAAATAGATACGTTGCATCTGAAAGATTTATTTACAAACACAATTAATCATTCACTTTTCATTAACTAATATAAAGTGGTTCATGAAATTTACAACATGCTCTTTCTTTTATTAAAATAGATACGTTGCATGGCAATAATATAGCAGAGTTGAAATTAAGAATTTTGTAAATAGCATACATAAATATTTATTATGTGTATACATAAATGTGTACATAATGCATATGTGTACATAATGTTAATGTGTACATAAATGTGTACATAATGCATAACATTATGTACATATGCATACATAAATGTGTGTTATTCTAAAAAGTTCCTTATGAATGTTAACTTTTATACCAGATTTTTTAGTGAGAAGAATTTGTTACAGTAATTTTATGTTATATTGAGTAAAATTTATAGGAAGTACTCAAATTGCACAAATGATGTCTTAATGAAAGTCCGGGTGCGAATTGACAAGGGGATGCCAGGGATCATCCCCGGCTGAAGAATGCAATATCCCTGGTTAGAGAAATATTAATTAATCCCTTTAGGGGATACTATTTATCCCTGCTGGAAAAATGTTCATCTCTGTCCTTACAAGTTCAACAGTACCTAACAATTTTAAATATTGAGAATAGAAGTTCTCTTTTGTTTACTAGACAAAGGAAGAAGTTACAAATATCCCTTTGAAATAGCTGCGCACATACCTGATGCCACTTCTCAATCTGTATCTGGGGTCAGGTTTCAAAGGAAGACTGCGAAATGAAGGAATAAGCACTGCTCTGCCACAAGCCGAATTTGAGGGTAGACGTAGAATGGAACATAGGCAGGAATATATGTGCATAGAAAATCGGAGGTTGATTTTTGTTTGAATTAAAGTCACTTTCCTGAAATGTTGGCAACTCCATTTGTCATGTAATACCTAATAGATTATGTGAGTGGAGCATCTTTTTCTTTCTTTCTTTTTTTTTTTTCAAATGTCCCCCCTGGAGAAAATTTTCAATTCGCACACTGATGAAAGTTAAAATATACAGGTTAAGAAATCTCCAATACTCAGTTTTAATGCCACATGAAATTCAGATTTTATTTTATGTTTAGGCACTTTTATGCCTGCAAATTTAAATGTCACGTATTTGTCATTTATATGAAATTGATTGTTTATCAAATCATTTGCATCTTGATCAAAATTAAAGAAGTGGAATAGAAGGGGCATGCTAATATAGCTAATTTTATTCTGTTGAAAAACCCTCAGGATTTTGCTGAGGAATCTTCAGAATTATTTTCCGTAGAGGTTGGCAGATAATTACAAAATACATTGCAAAAGCTAAAACCAAAGTAATTTAAGAAACATCTAAATACCATTATAGATAGAAATGAGAGTTTTAAAAATGGCAAAGAGTATTAAATTTGAATTGGTAAAGGAAAATCAGAAGTAATTATAAATATGCAATTAAATGCAGCAGGCAATTTTCTTGAAATTAATCATAATTATGTAAAAAATATAGAAAACAATCTGTTCTACTACTTAAAAAAATCTAAAAATCAACTTGTTTCTTAATTTTAAGCAATTTTTTGTAATTTTCAGCTTCTTCTTATATACAAGAGTAACAAAAGTTAAGCAATTGAGTGATAAAATTAGGTATCGTAAATGGTATTGACATCATATTGGTGTCATGATTATGAGGCTTTGAAGGGAAAATTTCAATTCCTATTCATCTGCAAAAGTTTTTCAAAATTACCCAGCTTAACTTTTCTTATACAAAATGATTTCCTCTGCATGAAGCGTTGATATAAGAGGGGTTGTTCTCAGCAAAATGAAATCTTTCAAATCCCAAAAGTTTCCAGTAACTGAAGAGTATGCAATTCCGATTTTGTTATATAATAAAAATTGAATATAGCGTTATTTATTTTAAGATCAAATATATTGAGTGTACATATTTTTATCAAATGCTCTATCACCCATTGTAATTTCCTCCACAACGGACTTTACCTTGTTATATGAAGATGAAGTCCATTTTATGTTTATGCAATCATTTACCATTATCATTTATGATATTTATCCTTTTTTCTAGCAAATTAGATTGTTTAAAATATATTTTTATCTTTTTTTCATTGCATCGAAAATGTTTTCTTCAGTGATTTGTGTGTTAACACAAATATTTGAAAGCGCATAATCTTTAGAATTTGTCTGAAAATTAAGAAATCTTATATTTATGTTTAAATATTATTATCAACAATAATCTCAGTTTGACACTTTATAGAGATCAATGATTTCATGATATAGCTTTTTTAGTTTTGCCTGTAATCCTTTGCCTTTGGTAAATTGTTTTATTCCTTAATCCATATTTAGGTATAATGTGGTTGGACAAATGAAATTTTGTTTAACATTAATAGGAGGCTATGTTGTCTTTTCCGAACCAGTGCAACCTATACAATTTTTAGGAATTTTGACAACTCTTTTTGGTGTGTCACTGTATGCCTATATTAAGGTTTGTATTAAAAATAGTAAGCAGTATCTTATTTATAGTGTATTTGAATAAGGTGACTGTTTTCCGGGAAACTTAAATTAATAATTTTAATGAATTTAAATATGGTATATACATTTTCTTTTAAATAAAAGGAATGAATTTTGACAGATGTATGCTCTGTTGCAATGGTTATAGAAGTTATACAATTAGTAGGGTAACATCACCAATTATTGGCACTTCATCAAAAATTTCATCATAAAATTATTTTCTTAATAACTTTCTTATTTATGATTTTGTCTTTACGCTTAGAAGTTTTTCTCTAAGGCCAAGGTTTGCACTACCGATTCTACTCATTATTTCTGTCAAATCCTAACTAATATTATAAATGCGAAAGTGAGTTTGCTTGTTTGTTTATGACGCTTTCACGCCTAAACTCTGATTAAATTATGATGAATTTTGGTTTTAGATATAGATGGGACCCTAGAGAAGGTTATAGGCTACTTAGAATTTTAGATTTTTAATTACTTCTTTAATTATTAATTAAAAACCGTTTTTACGTTGCCATGCTTGGCGAGTTTCGCCCGTATCAAATGATTCATGTTTTGAGCTAACAAGAATGCTATTACTTCAATAAAGATGCGTGTGCATCTGAAAAACATTAAATAATACGGAAATTACGCCAGTTTTATGCCAAATCTGTCTATAATAATAAAAATGAATGTTCTCCAGACAAATCTACAGAAAGCAGAGCTTTGAAAATTTGAGTATGACTGGGCCCATGACTTCGGTAAAGTGTACCTGAGGCTCAGAATTTTAAAATTTAAGTACTTTTCTAACTATTAATGAAAAACCGTTTTATCACCCGTACAAAATGATTTATGCTATTGAAATAAAGCAGAAATTCTATTTGCAAAAATCACATGCATTTGGAAAACATAAATTGGTATGGAAATTATGTTGATTTTACGGCAAATTAAAAAGCATAAGTAAAGACAAGTGTACTTACGTATTACCCCGGCGGTCTGCCAAGACGAACGATTTTTTGCAGAGATAAATGCCGGGCACAAAAAATTATTAATGGTTTTGAATACGCTTGGCAACTCATTTGACGAAAAAACAGTTTGGTGGGAATGACCGCCGGGTTAATACATAAGTACCAAGAAAAGTCCAGATGTGTTTCTTAAAGTTCATAAATTTCCAAATCCTACCAATAATACAAATGTGTACATTTACGTGTTTGGATGTTTTTGACTGAATCACACGAAAAAGGATGGAAAAATTTGTAATGAAGATAGCTTATGCCCTGGATTAACATACAGGCAACTTTTCAGGCATATAGCATAAATAATTCTTTTATAAAGACACTCAAAATAATTCTAATGCATTGCGCTCTAGAAGTTTTGTAGCTACTAAACCGATTTTAAAACTTTTTTCACTGATTGAACGTTACATTATTCCTGAGTATTATTGTTTCTTTGTTTGTGTATTAAGACCGATTGGCTGCATTAGGGTCCTAGGCCTATATGGCGAATTCCTCTGTGGGGGACTTTCTAAGGGATCCTAGTGCGTGTTTTCACGAGGTTCTGGAAAAAAACACAGAAAACTGCGAGCGGCTAGGTCGACAGGCACGACCGGGGTTTGAACCTGGCACCTCCCGCATTCCAGTTTTGAGAGCAGAACCTCTTAGACCCTGGGACCCTGAGTGTTATAGGCTACCTTATATGTTTATAACACAAATAGTTCTTTTACAGGGATACTCATAAGAATTACATTACGCTCTCTGTAAGTACTGAACCGATTCCAAAACTTTTTTCACTGATAGTAAGCTACACTATTCTTGAGTATTATAGGCTAAAATTCATGCATGTAGCGCAAATAGTTTCTTTACAGGAACACTCAAAATAATTCTAATGCATTGTGCTCTCTGGGTATCTCTTTAACTACAGAACCGATTCTAAAACTTTTTCGCTATTAGAAAACTGCACTATTCCCGATTAACGTAGGCTAAAATTCATGCATATAACATAAATATTTATTTTACAAGAACACTCAAAAGAGTTCGCAAATACTGTCGCAACTGTCTCTATTCGCCAAATGCCTGAAAAAAATCTAAATTTAGTAATTCTGAATACTCTCTTATTTTAAATGAAGTATATTTATGCATTATACTTCATTTAAAATAAGTAAAAAGGCAAATAATATTTAAATGCAGTTTCTTTAGTCGCAAACATATTTGTTATTCACACATGCTTCGTTTCTCTCGGGACCTAATTCTAAAGACGACGCGGACGAAGTCGTGGGTAGCCGCTAGTTAATATATATATTTCTGTTTTATGAGCAGAAATTCAACAGCAATATTTTTTCTTATATTACTAGCATGAATGAACTAGTTGTGAACATGGATAAGAACCAATTATTGATAGGTAAAGGGATCAAATTATTGACACCATAATAAATTTTTAAACTTTTTTTAAACACAAAATAAAGTAATACTACAATTAAAATTCACAAATAGGTAGGTATATTTTAAACTAATATAAAACTTCTACATGTCAATATCTGAACATTTAAGCAGTCAAAAATTCCAGAGCTGCCAAGTTTAGGATTTTGGCCCAAGTCACAGGCTTTTTATATTATTTTGAGCCTCAGAATTTTTTTAAAACTTTCCTTGGGCTTTTTAAGTTTATTCAAAAATTGAACTTTTCCTAATTTTATTAGTCAGGTTTGCTGGCTTGTTCCTTTCATGTTGATAAACCCAAGAGCATTTGGTTTGAAATAATGTATCTTAGTTATTTTTTTTTAAATTATATTACGTAATTGAATCATCATATTTATCTAGAAATATGTTAGAAATTTAAAGGCTCTTGAAATTAATAAAGTATTTTTTGCTAAAAAATTAGATATTACAAGTTTAAGTGTTATAAAATATCTTATATGTAAATTTTATATATGAATAGTTTATCTCATATGCAGTAGTTTCAAAAGCAGGTAATTAATGTTGTCAGTGAGTTTCAAGTCTGGAAGAACAAATAACATAACTACAGGAAAAAGGGCATGAAAATTCATGTATGACTGGAAAGCAATTGGTACAGTAAAAATTCCCTGTTTTTAAGCAAATGAAACCCAAGCAGCTTTTATTATTCCTTTATACATTACATATACAATGTTTGTCATTTATTTCTGTCGGTTGTTCATCTGGTGAGCCACTTATTCCCATGAAAATCTGTATAAACAGAATGAAGTGGCCAAATTGCACTGTTTTTCTGATGGTTACCTCGGTAGTCAGTGCCGCTTTTTCCCGTCAGGTAAACTTTGAAGATTAGTAGGCTAATTTATACGTAATTAGCTTTTAGGGAGAAATGAAAGCCAGTCAAAGATGACTCATATTTGTGTGGAGGTGTTACGGTAATTCAATCAAAACAATTGTTTATACATTTAACAGAATTTTAATAAAAATAATTATCAATCCGATACCCAGAACCAATAAGGCACTTAATGATGATGACAATGTGTACCCGGACCAAGTACTTGTTGCAAGAGTAAATTTGCTGAACATTGTGGTAACTTTACATAGAGCATTTGAAGAGAACAACTTAAATTATCACCTCTTTTGAACTTTAAGTGAAATTTGATTTGTGTTACATGGCACCATGCCTCTAGAGCAGCCGCCTTTAATTTGGGATTTTTTTCACCCTAAGAAGTTGTATTTTTTTTTTTTTTTAAATAAATGTACTTATGTATTTCTTCACTTGCTTACTTCTTTATTCTTAAATAAATATGTGCATACATTAAGCTATTGACTAATGCATTTCTGATAGTTTGATTTAATTTACTGATTTTTTTTTCTTAAATTTTCTCACTTTTACTTTAGTCCTGCCATTTATTTCGGGGTTTGGTTATTCTGGTAAATCTCAGTCTGTCCCAATGTGACTAGAATAAGCAGCAACCACTATATATATATAAATTTTAGTGCTCCCCTATAAATTTTTCTCTTCCAAAGTATTCTTTTTAAAAAATTTGGAAACATATGGTATATGTTTCCAAATATTAAATATAAATCAAATCTGCGAAGTGAATATAAATCAAATCTGCTGTTACCCCAAAAAATATTTCATACTGTTATTCTGTAGTGCTCTGAAAACTTTTTTTTTTTTTATTAAAATACTATTGATAATGAACATTGCTATACAGTGCAAAGCATATAAAACTTAGTATCCCAGTGTTATCAAATTTTTTCTTAACAAACATGCCACATTGGCATAGTATGTTTAGCAAAAGTTAAAATTTATCTAATAATCCTTTGAATTGCATCTTTGCAGCAATGGGAAATTTACTGCAAAGGGTGATGAATGCTCACATGTAGTGTCATCATGCAGAAAACAATTTAAATGGAACACTACGTGATTTCAGTGACAAAAACTGCCATTACACAAGTTATCTTGGAGTCAACAGATTTTCAACACTGAGCTTATTTACACCAAAGCTTAGCGCTGAAAATCTGTTGCACTTCCAAGATAACTTTGCAATGACAGTTTTTGTACCTGCAGTAACTTCTGCAAAATTTGGTGGCTGTCTCGAAAGGGTTATTAAACATGTGTAAGTTACAACTTCTGTGTGAAAAAAATTATAGTTTTTGACTTAAAATATTGTGATATGTATTTCTAGTTGTATATGCTGAAAATTTAATTTTATATTATTATTTTTCAGGTTCAAGATCAAAAATTGTCTGTCTTGCCTTATAATGCAATTAAGTAGTATAGAATTTAATTTTTCTTTCAAATTTCTAAACTGTTACTAACACATCCAATATTTTATTTTAATAAAATTTCAATTATATTGTAAAAATATTTAACTTTCATAAAGATCAGTGAGTGATCATTATGACTCATGTGCCAAAAGAATGTAAATGTCCATGAAATATATGTATGTATGTAATAGTCATTACAATTTTCTCAGAATCTGAAGCAACTGAGAGGAAAGACTCTTTTTTAATTTCAATGTGGCCAGGTCTTACTCTTAACTGTGGGACAGCAAAGAACGAATAACTTTTTGTTCATTGTAGTAAAAAAAAATTTTATATGTTCAAAGAAACGCAAACAACAAAACACTACTTTTCTAAATAGATATATACTAGGATAGAGCAAAAAACATGAAACTCACTGGACTGAAACAGCTGGGTGTGGAAAAGTTATGTACATATGCAAAAGAAAACTCTAAAATATTAACACAATCAGATGATAT
>JAWZYV010017465.1:0-33128 GCA_038373885.1 Cheiracanthium punctorium | reverse complement strand
TTTCAAAAAAAAAGGTTTTTTTTACGTAATATTTAGCTCTTGGGAGCTGTTAATTTCAGGACAAATATATTTGTCTACCTGGTGAAAGGGCAAATCAAGTTTCAAGGGTTGTCAGATTAAACAAGAAAAACCCCAAGGTTTGCTATTTATGATGTATCACGAAAGTTGGCATAAAAGAAATAAGTCCATCTTTGTCGAGTGACCCACCAGTGGCCAAACGCATAACGCGCTGCGCTGGGAGACGGAAGAAGCCTGGTTCAAAACCACGTCGCGTCCGCTGACTTAACCGTTCAAAGTTTTCCGTGGTTTCCTCCAAAACTTAGCGTAAATACAGGTTAGGACCCCTTAGAAAGACCCCCCACGGAGGGCACCCCGTCATTCGGCCTAGAGCCCACGTGTTGCTAATCGGCGGTAATCCCATAATACAACAAAACACAACCACCTTTGTCGAAAAATTGCCTAACCCTATTGTTTATTTAATGGGAATATTGGTGTCTATATTCGAGTAAATAAAGGTGTAGTAGTTAGAATATGCGTGGCGGGGATTAGGTGATTTTAACACAGATTTCAATTTTGAAGAACAAGAGGACAAACACGCGGGGAATAGGATGCACATTCCAAGCAGTATTTAAAAAAAATTAAGTATAGTTAGACTATGCCTTAAGAATATTCTAAAACAGTTTTTGTAGGCGATTAGGGATGGACGCGAGACGCGCGAGACGAGAATCGGGGCTGTCTCGTCTCGTCTCGCAGTGGTAAACCTCTGTCTCGTCTCGCGTCTCGTCTCGTCTCGCAAACACTTTGTCTCGTCTTGCGTCTCGCAGAGAAATTGCTTGTCTCGTCTCGCGCGAGACGCGAGACGTCTCGCGAGTCTCGCAAAATTAAGGACTGCGATTTTATTACCATATTTTTACTAGTTTATTAATACTATTTTATTGGAAATTAATATAAATAATAACAATTAGTTACATATATTAGTAACCGTCAGGGGCATAGCGAAGGGGGGGGATAGGGGTCACCCCCCCATGAGGAATTTTTTGCAATACAAAATGTATATTCTTCACTCCCTTATCACACACACACACGTATACATATATATGTGGGTTGCAGTAGTGTTACGACTACTGCATCCCCCCCCCCGTCATGAAAAATTTCTGGCTACGCCACTGGTAACCATATGTGGGAATTTGAAGTAAAAGAAATTCAAATTTAATCTGTATATGTAATGTCACACCGAAAATATAGTATTTATTTTTATTTATTTATTCCAGAAACTGCGTAATTATACGTATGGTGGATAGGAGTTTCATTTGCTTTTGAAATTATAGTAGAGCACCGTTTATAGGTTTTTCAAGGGACCGAACTGAAACGACGTATAAATCAAACATGAAATATTAATAAAAAACTTTGATTATTACCGGTTCAACATTACTAATTCAAATTTATGTAATTGTAAATTATTCATATTAGTTTTTACGATAGAAACAATTGCTAGATTTTTATAAAATCTCAAATGTGAAACAAATTGTATCTTTATTGTACTATATCTTAAATACCGCATATACTTAGTATTTACAGTGAATAACAATTATGATTTGTTGTTACAGAACTTGAATTTAATAAATCATTTAGTCACCTGATGTGATGTCTATGCTTATTAATTAAAGCATTACAGACTGTTAATGAAGTTAATGAGATGCTTTTTCCTTCGTGTTCTGACAAGCAAAGTATATTCTAAACTCTTCAGTATTGTCAACTGCGCCTTTAAAAGAAGGCTGCTAAAGGTACAACCCTCCATACATGCTTTATTTGACCTATATAACAAAAGTGTCTGTCTAAACAGGAAAATAACTGCCGAGACAGAAAAGTGTTGACGTTTAAAACGACGTATAACCGATATCGGCGTCATATAAACGAAGCATTTTGGCTAAAATAAATAGGAATGAATCGGGACTTCATGAAAGCGACGTATAAATGTTGTTCCTAATGCACTCTAGCAACCGTGGAGCGGTACCAGATCCCCATATACACTGCTGGCCATCGTAAATGCAACACCCTGAAGGAAGCATGCAAATAATATGAAATTTACAACATGCATTAGCTGAGGTGAGATATGCAAATGATTAGAATTTCAGCGCAGACGCACATCAAGCGCGCCTGTGGCGCCACCTCAAAGCGCTATTTAAGGCTTGGAGATTTCGACGGTTTCAAGTACAGCAATTGTGTTTTTCTTGCTTTTTTTTCAAAAAAACGATAAATTATGCCTCGTAGGAAACAACGATCATCTTTTGATCAAGTATCCGAGTTTGACAGAGGAAGGATAGTGGCATACCGAGATTGTGGGTTATCTTTCAGGGAAATCGGTCGTCGTATTGGACGAAACCAAACAACTGTGATGCGGATATGTGATCGTTGGGTGCAGGAGGGTACGACGGACAGACGTGATCGACCGCATCGACCTCAGTGCACCACGTCACGTGATGACAGGCAGATTGTACGCATGGCAGTGACGGACCGCTCAGTCACATCACGAACCATATCACAGCAGATTCAGTCTGTAACGCATCATCCAGTGTCTGCGCGTACCATTCGACGTCGTTTACAGCAGAATGGTCTGTCCGCAAGACGTCCGTTGCTTTGTCTACCTCTGACGCGGAACCACAGACGTCTCCGCCGCCAATGGTGCGATGAAAGAAGGATGTGGACGACAGAATGGAATGAAATTCTCTTTACTGACGAGTCACGCTTCTGTATGCAACACCACGACGGTCGGATTCGAGTCTGGAGACACCGTGGAGAGAGGATGCTGAACAGCTGCATTATGCACCGTCACACTGGTCCTGCACCGGGTATTATGGTATGGGGCGGTATCGGATATCTCTCTCGCACTCCTCTAGTACGCATTGCCGGTACTTTAACCAGCCAGCGCTACATCTCCGAGGTGTTGGAGCCAGTTGTCCTTTCTTACCTTCAGGGCTTGCCAACAGCCATATTTCAGCAGGATAATGCACGGCCACACGTGGCACGCATTGTCCAAGGGTTCTTCGTCAATCACCAGATTGAATTGCTTCCCTGGCCGGCGCGCTCTCCGGATCTTTCGCCGATAGAAAACATGTGGTCCATGGTTGCTCAACGACTGACCCAGAGTTCATCCCCAGCTGTCACACCAGATCAACTTTGGCAACGTGTGGAAGCTGCTTGGTCTGCTGTACCCCAAGAACACATTCAAAGTCTCTTTGAATCAATGCCGAGGCGTGTGGCAGCTGTGATCTCCAACAACGGCGGCTACTCTGGGTACTGATTTTGGCAGGAACCACGCTTCATAGAATGCTGTAAATTTAATCATTTGTTACTTGGTCAACATGTTATCTACACAATAAATTTTGTTGTGATATCTCTTGTTTTTCTTGGTGTTGCAATTTGGGTGGCCAGCAGTGTAGATAGGCGATGAGCGGAAGGGGTGACTTCCATTTTAATGAGCCTAAGTGGGAGGAAATCCAACTTTAGCTGGCGTCCCCTCATTTTGAACCCATTCCAGAGGAGGGACCAATCCCCTGAAATAGGCACCCCCAGGGGTATCGTTTAACAACTTGGAGGACATTGGAGCCACGACGGATTTTACGTACACTCGCTCCCATGAGCGTACACGGACCCACAGCAGCCGAGTCAAGAGGGAGTTGATCCTCCCTAGCACTGGCCAAGCCGGATGCTGCTTCACTTGCCGTGTTCTTGTTCTTATGGGAACAGAGTTTAGCGCCCAGACCACTGCGGGACACGTATAAATGTAAAAATCGTATAAACGAGAAGCGTATAAACGGTGCTTTACTGTATATAAAGCTTTGAATTTTGTTAGAAATTCTGCACAACTTAGGACAGTTGCGCAAATAAAATTTTGATTAAATTAAATAGCCCCAATACAGTGTATTCAGAAATCTTTCAAGGGGGGGGGGGGGCGGGAGAGGGATAAGTATAGTGAAGCATACGTATAGGCTTGTCATAGAACACACACGAACACAAAATTTGCTCTTTTTTATGCATAAATTGTGGACCTTCTGTTGAAAATAATAAAATAAAGAAATAATTGAATTACTTAATTATTAATTGAATAAATTGATCGTTTAATTTGTTTGGATTCTTAGGAAAAGGACCAGAACTAGTCATTCAGCAATAAACTGAAGCAGTTTGGACAATCTTAAGTACCATCTCTCACCTACCAAACAACCCCAAAACAGAATATATGACCCACACATGTAACATGCACGTTCGCCATAATTACTCTAACCTTCAGTCTTATTCCTAATACAATATCGCTTATGATTACTGGTTTTCTTTTTCTAAGTGTAAGGGTTTATTCTGATTCATGGTAATTTATTTTGCTAGTTCTTCGGTTTTAAATAATAATTATTAGAATAATGAATGATTTATAATTATAAATTTACATATATATTTTTAATTTTGAAAATATTCAATATAAACATTACTCCTGTACTTAAAAGAATCAAATATATACATAGTATATATTTTCCATAATTAAATTAGTCAATCAGAAATAACTTCTTAAAAAAAAAAAAAAAAAAAAAGAAAAAGAAAAGAAAGAAAGAAAACTCTTTAAATCAAATGTTAGTGGAATATGTAATGTTTTTAAACAAATTTTCATTTCTAAATGATATAAAAAAGAAACCGATTTTAAGGGAACATTTTAAAGGAAACTGGTTTAAAAATATTTAAAACTCATTTCTTGATGTCAAATATTGGTTATAAATAACTGATTAAAATTAATAGTTTTGCTCGAATAGTTTTAATAATAATACTTTTACTCTTATTGACATTGTATAGCGTATTGCCCCTCACCAACTTTGATTAAACATACCTCTAAGCGTTTTTATGAAAAAGGCTGAAACTTTGTGCATCGCCTCATTAATGTATGGGGACGCATTTTACCTTTTTGGGAATTTTTGTAAGAGGGCTGTATATAAAGTAAAATTTAGTATGTATTTACATTTAATGATCTGAAAATTTTATTCGATACCATAAAGTAACTGTTGTTTATTCTATCTGGGGGGCACGTGCCCCCCTTTTTAACCCCCGACACTACGTCTATGGTTCATATGTATTTTACGCTTAAAACAATACTTAACCTAGTAACAATAGCTTCGTAAGGAAGGCTTATCATTGTTTCAAGACCAACAGAATTGTGGAGGGGCACATGAAAGATTTGAGGGGGGCACCTATTGAATTTAAGAGCAGAAAAGGGAAGTATCTTTTAAATTTTAAAACAAATGTTTGTTTAAAAGATCTTGAGATGAAGTTAGGGCAAAGGGGGGGGGGGGGATACGTGCCCTCACCCTGCGTCCTCCCCAACGCAAAACCTGAGGCTCATATGTATTATACGCTTAGAAAAACCTAATAACAATAGCTTCCTGAGGAAGGCTTATCACTGCGTTGCGTCCTGACCTACTGAAATTTTGGAGGGGTAAGTAGTATAAGCCCTTGCTGGGGTGACGGAAGTGACGTCACAAGGGGGCGTGGCTATGACGTCATAAGGGGGCGTGGCCGGAAGTGACGTAATGAATTGAGTTGAGTTGTTTTCCTCCTGTTGGTTGAGTTGTTTGCTTCCTGCTTGTTGAGTTGTTTACTTCCTGGATGTGATGTCTGCTATTAGTTTCGTTTTATTTTCGTGAAAGGTTACGAGGGTATTTCTTTACAGGGTGGCAACACCGAATTTCTTTTCACTGGAATGGCAACGGGGTTTAGTTTCGGTATGGGACTTGGAATTTTTCGCAGAATCTTTGGTCAGATTTGTACAATTTGCTTTTAATTTATTTTAGTTAATTTTATTTAATTATTAATTAATTAATTTTAGGGCTGCCGTCTGCTATTGAATTTTTAGTGCGGCCATCTAGTGTCATGTTTAGGAACTACCTTTTTAGTTTCGGAATTGGACTTAGAATTTTTCTTAGAGCTTACAACTGATTTTAATGAATTATTTAATTAATGAATTTTAATTAATTACTGTCAGTGCTGCCATCTATTATTAATATTTTAGAATTAATTTGTAGACCTGGATTTATTTTTAAAAATTATTTTTTTTTTCCCTCCCCCCGCACTTGGCGGGAGTGTGGTTTCGAACCCCGGAGCAGTGGGTCCGCAGTCCGAAGCCATACCGAACGGGCCAGCCGGCCCCCGACTAGATATAGCTAAAGATTGAAGTGTTTTTTAGTTTCGGTATGGGACTTAGAAAATTTTTCGCAGACCGGACTTTTCTCGAAAAGTGGCACGTGGTAACGAGAGTAAAACGAAGTGCCGTTAATTAGTAATTGATTATTGTTAATTTTTTCTCGAGAGTTACACGTGGTAACGAGTGTGTATTGATTAATTACATAGCTAAATTAAGACAACTAGTTATTGCTGAGTGTGAATGAAAAACCACGTGGCGGTCTTCATTCGCTTAATTAACTATATTTCATTAATTAATAAGCGCGGTTGAATCTGTACGTTACTCGACTTGATACGTTTTCTCCCCCCACGTGCTACCAAGATAGGAGTGTACTTGTTTGACTTATTATTATTATTAATGCGATATTGAAATTAATTAATACAATTAACATGGTTACGTATTAATAATCTGTATTAAGAGTGATAATTAATTAATCTGGTGTACTTACTGTAGAATATAATTCATGTTATTATTAATGCTTATAAAATCGCTAAGTCCGAAGTAACACGTGCTTTTTTGGTATTACGTCATCTTTCGTGCACTAACGCGTTCGGAACATGACGGTTCGAAACCCCAAGGGTGGGGGTGGATCTGTTGACGTCACTGTCTGCTCGGAGGCGTGGCTACCGACTGCGCTGGCCAATCGCGGAGGGAATTACGTTATACGGAAGGGTTGAGCTGGTTTTAATTCAAGATTTGGAGTGAATGGCAACACGAATTGCTGGGATTATTTCGCTATCAACTTTTGGCAACAGACTTCATCGTCAGTTACAAGTTTTATTTGTGCTTGGCGTAAGCTGGTATTTTTGTTTTTTTTTTTTTTTTGTTTATAAAAGATGTCTTCAGGAAAGAGACCTTTGGATTACTCTGAATGGGTGAGTAATTTTATTCATTATTTTAAATTAAGCTATCATAAATTAATTATATTAAAACTTTTGTACCAAATATTTTGAAAATAATTTTTCATTTAAAAAATTTTGTCTTCCACGTGATACTAAATTATTTATTGAAGTAATTTCCACGTGCTTTTTTACAAAATTGTCTTTTACAAAAAAGTTAGAATAGTATACGCCATAATATTTTTAAAGATTTTCTTATATTTCTAAATGCTGTATTTATTAATACTAAATTATTTATTGTAGTGTCTTTTACGTGCTCTTTTTCAAAAGCGTGATTTTATAATTGCTGTGTATCGTAACATTTGCAGTAATTTTCTATAAATAGAATGCATATGAATGCTAAATGAAATGTTTTTCCACGTGTGCTCTTCAACTGTTTTTGATAAATGTAATTAAATCATAAAATTATTTGTGATAACTTTATTATTTAACATACATATATACCATATTTTAGAATGAACCTGGACCTTCCAGAACGCAAGATGCTGGAAATTGGAGTGATGATGATGACTCTGTAAGAATATTAGTTACTTACATATTGCATGTAAATTTTAATTGCTTAAAATATAGTACGGTATTAATAACATATTGCTATTTTAATAGTTTCCTAGGGCGTATTCACAAGTACGTCATGAAGAAGAAGAAGATATTTCCGTAATTGGCTTTGATGATAGCTTCTTTGTGAGTGTTTAACTTTTATTATTTAATGCAAACCTTTATTTATATATATATATATATATGCCTAACTTACACTTATTGATTGTGTTCATAATTACAGATCGAAACTCAAGAACAAGAGTTTTTAGAAATTAAAGAGGTACGCCTATTATTAATATCATATACTTCAACAATTTTAATGTAAATTTATGCTTTGATTTATTTATTAAAATAAACCACTTATTTGCTTTTTTAATTTAGAATTATGGAGAAGAGACTCAAATACTTGATGAGGCGACACAATTTTTTCGTAATTTGCCACTTTATTTTCAAGTTGGATCGGGATTTGAGGTACGTTTTAACTTAATAATATTCTTATTTCATACTGTATGATTGGTATTTATTTTTCTTGTTTGTTTGTTTAAAATGCTGCTCTTCAGTTTAAAATGTGTAGCTTTTTGCTTCGAAATAATCTGTTTTTTTTTCAACCTTTAGCCAAGACCTGGCCCATCTACTGTGGGACCTGTATATGTAGAAGCTGATTTAAACAGTAGACACATTGATGTAAGCCTATTTTTATATACATTTTACAAATTAGTTTTGAAACAACTAAATGATTTTTTCTGATAGCAATTTATCTGTTTCTCTGCAGTTGAGGCACGCGATCCTTCTACAAGAAAGATCAAGAAGAAGGAATAAAAAATTTCAAGCTGAAGAAGTATCTTTCAGAGCTGTTGTTGATATTGATCGACTTCCTGAAGATTTCAGGGAAAACCCTCTTTGGCTATCAGCGGAATTTGTAAAACAATTGTTTGAGGTGTTGCTTGAACGATGCATAAGTGATTTAAATCCAACTGATCTTATTAGGATTTGCATTCAAGCAGATGGTTTAGACAAACCGATTTCGACAACTTTAATGCCAGTTTCTACTCTGACAGTCGAAAAGATTCTATCATGTGTTCTAAAGGTGCTACAGTCGAAGGATGAGATCCGAATGGACTTGGGATTTACGGCCGATGTAATCACTATTCGTCGTGACGTCGGTGCTGGACCAAACCGCAAGGTAGTTAATGTGGAAATTGGTCGACTAAGAAAAACGTCCATATTAACAATACCGGCTGATAGTGAAGGATTGTGCTGTGCCAAAGCTATTGTCTACGCTTTGGCTCATCTAGAAAAGGATACAACAGCCATCAATGCCATGAAGCGACGTGATCGCCCTGCTCTCCGGAACAGAGCCCTGGCATTACACACAGCCGCAGGAGTACCACCGGGTCCATGCACATATGCAGAAATAAACACTTTTGAAGAACATTTGGATGTTCAGATTGTTGTCATATCTGCAGAGAACTTAAACAAGGTGTGTTTTCAATTACTTTTAACATTCTTTGCAGGTGTTTTTTCGTACAATTTTGCTTATGTGATTTAAAAATTAATGTGCCCTTTTTATTTTTTAGGTTAGCTACAAAGGTCAAAATAGAAACAGACGTATAAACCTGTGGCTACACGATGAGCACTATGACGTGATAAAATCCTTAAAAGTGTTTTATGCGAGCCACTTTTACTGTGAGAGTTGCGAAAAGCCGTATGATCACATAGAGCTCCATCGTTGTAGTACAGCATGTTACGTCTGTTATCGTGTGGACTGCATACGAGGACAAGCTCTAAGATGTAATGATTGCGATCGTTTATGTCGATCTCAACAATGCTTTGAAGCGCACAAAGCCATTTCTGGCAATCAAAGACTGTCTCTGTGCGACAAGGTTTGTAATATTTTTGAAATATTTATTTTTATAATATGTTTTCTACTGCTTTTAACTGATCAAAAATACATTGACTAAATTTATTTTCTATTAGATCTACCAGTGCAAATTATGCTCCAACGTCATTTCCAGGAGTGTTTGCCCTAAGGGGGAACATAAATGTGGAACGATTCGCTGCACATCATGCAGGCAGTTCGTAGTATTGAGCGAACACCAATGCTTCCTTAAAAAAATTGAGGCTAAAACCCCATCGGAAAAACTTATTTTTTTTGATTTCGAGAGTGACCAAGAAACAGGAGAACATGTCATCAATTTTGCAGTAGCTCATTATGCAAATGGTGAAGAAAAAGTTTTTAAGGGGTATAATGCCTGCGGAAACTTTTGTGCTTGGCTATTTAGCCCTAAACATAAAGGCTATACGGCTATAGCCCATAACATGAAGGGGTAAGTTACCGTTGTTATTAGTTTTATAATTACATTTTGATTTAAACACTTTGTCTATTACATTTTAATATAATCATTATCCCTTTTTTTACATTACAGTTATGATGGGCAGTTTGTTTTGAATTGGTTATTGATGCAGGGGGCTACTCCGGAAATAATTCCATGCGGCTCCAAAATAATGACGATTTCACACAAAATATTAGGTGTGAAAATTATCGACTCCTTCAACTTTTTGCCAATGTCGCTCTCCAAATTGCCAACCTGTTTTGGGCAAGCAGAACTGAAAAAAGGATTTTTTCCCCATTTATTCAACACCAGGGAAAACCAATCATACGTGGGCCCTTTACCCGAAGTGAAATACTATTGTCCAGATGTAATGACCACATCTGTTCGTAAAACTTTCATGGATTGGCACAATGAGCATAAAAATGACATATTCGACTTTCAGAAAGAAATATTGGAATACTGTCGGTAAGGAATGATTTTAAAGTAGAAGCATATTTCGTTTAAACGGATTTTTATTTAAAAAAAGGGACGTTTATTGCATTATTAATTTTACTTTTTCTTATAGATCGGATGTAGACATTTTACGAAAATGTTGTTTGCAGTTTAGGGAACAGTTCATAGAAGTTGGTGCAGTGGACCCATTTTGGTAAGAATTACTGTTATAATTATTTTTTCATGTTTGTATGCAGTCGTATGTTGCTTTAAGCGGTGTATAGAAACGTACACTTTTTCGTTTGTTTTGATTACCTGTTTACACATATATTTTCGTGTTTATTTATTTATCTAAAACATTTTCTTTTAGTTACATAACAATTGCATCTGCATGTATGGCGGTTTATAGGTCTAACCATATTGAGTCTAACACTATAGCCATGGTGCCTGTGAGAGGCTATGTTAACTCAACTAACTACTCAGTGGACTGTATCAGATGGTTAGATTATATTGCTGAAACGGAAGGCATATATATTAGCCATGCTTTGAACGGCCTTGGAGAAAGGAAGTTTGGAAATATCTCGGTAGACGGGTTTTGCTCCCAAACGAATACGGTCTACCAATTTCAAGTAAGTCGATTTTTCTTATCTTTTTCTTCATTTTATTTTTATTACAAAAGAAACTTTTTTCTAACCTATGAACTATTCCCTATGATATAGGGTTGCTTTTACCATGGCTGTCCGTCGTGTTTCGATGGAGATAGTTTAAATCCAGTTAATAATTCAACGATGGCTACTCTCTATAAAAAAACAGAAGACACTACATCGAAATTACGTGCAAGGGGTCTCAATGTCGTAGAGATGTGGGAGCACACTTTTGTTGAAATGAAAAAGAATGATGAAACATTGAAATCGTTTCTTATGAGACACAAAATGCAGGATAGATTAAACCCCCGGGATGCATTCTATGGAGGCAGGACTAATGCAGTGAAACTTTTTTATGAAGGCACCGCCAAGTATGTAGACTTCACATCATTATATCCATGGGTAAGTCTGTCACAAATCTACAACAATTTTTTTTTTTTTTTTTTTTTTTGCAATTATGTTTATGTTTTGCTGTTATTAAAGTTTGCTGTTTATTTCTAGGTTAACAAATACTGTAAGTACCCCGTTGGTCATCCAAAGATCATAACCGAAAATTTCAGTGATCTTGATGAGTACTTTGGTATTATAAAATGTAAAATTTTGCCACCTAAAGATTTATACTTACCTGTGTTGCCAGTGAGAATTCATGACAAATTACTCTTTCCGCTATGTATGAAATGCGCCGAACTGACCCAGCAGAGTAAATGCGAACATAATGATGCTGAACGAAGCATTATTGGGACGTGGGTTTCGGAAGAAATAAAACAAGCACATCCGTTAATTTATTTAAATCGTACATTTTCTTTATTTTCATAATTACTAATGTATAACTGGCGCTTTTCTTCATTGTCACATTCGCTGGGCCACCCGCTACTTTCTTGTTTTATTTTTAAAAATAAATCAATGTAGGATTTAAATAAATTAACGGATGTTTCTGGAAAATTATAGACCTCGAAAATCTAGAAATATAAAAAGAGCGCGGACGGGTTAATATCTACTTTAAATTTTATAATAAATAAATGAACAAATAAAATAAAATAAAAGTGTTCTCACCTCTATTACTATATATCCTTTTTTAACAGCTTGTTTTATTTCTTCCGAAACCCACGTCCCAATAATGCTTCGTTCAGCATCATTATGTTCGCATTTACTCTGCTGGGTCAGTTCGGCGCATTTCATACATAGCGGAAAGAGTAATTTGTCATGAATTCTCACTGGCAACACAGGTAAGTATAAATCTTTAGGTGGCAAAATTTTACATTTTATAATACCAAAGTACTCATCAAGATCACTGAAATTTTCGGTTATGATCTTTGGATGACCAACGGGGTACTTACAGTATTTGTTAACCTAGAAATAAACAGCAAACTTTAATAACAGCAAAACATAAACATAATTGCAAAAAAAAAAAAAAAAAAAAAAAAAATTGTTGTAGATTTGTGACAGACTTACCCATGGATATAATGATGTGAAGTCTACATACTTGGCGGTGCCTTCATAAAAAAGTTTCACTGCATTAGTCCTGCCTCCATAGAATGCATCCCGGGGGTTTAATCTATCCTGCATTTTGTGTCTCATAAGAAACGATTTCAATGTTTCATCATTCTTTTTCATTTCAACAAAAGTGTGCTCCCACATCTCTACGACATTGAGACCCCTTGCACGTAATTTCGATGTAGTGTCTTCTGTTTTTTTATAGAGAGTAGCCATCGTTGAATTATTAACTGGATTTAAACTATCTCCATCGAAACACGACGGACAGCCATGGTAAAAGCAACCCTATATCATAGGGAATAGTTCATAGGTTAGAAAAAAGTTTCTTTTGTAATAAAAATAAAATGAAGAAAAAGATAAGAAAAATCGACTTACTTGAAATTGGTAGACCGTATTCGTTTGGGAGCAAAACCCGTCTACCGAGATATTTCCAAACTTCCTTTCTCCAAGGCCGTTCAAAGCATGGCTAATATATATGCCTTCCGTTTCAGCAATATAATCTAACCATCTGATACAGTCCACTGAGTAGTTAGTTGAGTTAACATAGCCTCTCACAGGCACCATGGCTATAGTGTTAGACTCAATATGGTTAGACCTATAAACCGCCATACATGCAGATGCAATTGTTATGTAACTAAAAGAAAATGTTTTAGATAAATAAATAAACACGAAAATATATGTGTAAACAGGTAATCAAAACAAACGAAAAAGTGTACGTTTCTATACACCGCTTAAAGCAACATACGACTGCATACAAACATGAAAAAATAATTATAACAGTAATTCTTACCAAAATGGGTCCACTGCACCAACTTCTATGAACTGTTCCCTAAACTGCAAACAACATTTTCGTAAAATGTCTACATCCGATCTATAAGAAAAAGTAAAATTAATAATGCAATAAACGTCCCTTTTTTTAAATAAAAATCCGTTTAAACGAAATATGCTTCTACTTTAAAATCATTCCTTACCGACAGTATTCCAATATTTCTTTCTGAAAGTCGAATATGTCATTTTTATGCTCATTGTGCCAATCCATGAAAGTTTTACGAACAGATGTGGTCATTACATCTGGACAATAGTATTTCACTTCGGGTAAAGGGCCCACGTATGATTGGTTTTCCCTGGTGTTGAATAAATGGGGAAAAAATCCTTTTTTCAGTTCTGCTTGCCCAAAACAGGTTGGCAATTTGGAGAGCGACATTGGCAAAAAGTTGAAGGAGTCGATAATTTTCACACCTAATATTTTGTGTGAAATCGTCATTATTTTGGAGCCGCATGGAATTATTTCCGGAGTAGCCCCCTGCATCAATAACCAATTCAAAACAAACTGCCCATCATAACTGTAATGTAAAAAAAGGGATAATGATTATATTAAAATGTAATAGACAAAGTGTTTAAATCAAAATGTAATTATAAAACTAATAACAACGGTAACTTACCCCTTCATGTTATGGGCTATAGCCGTATAGCCTTTATGTTTAGGGCTAAATAGCCAAGCACAAAAGTTTCCGCAGGCATTATACCCCTTAAAAACTTTTTCTTCACCATTTGCATAATGAGCTACTGCAAAATTGATGACATGTTCTCCTGTTTCTTGGTCACTCTCGAAATCAAAAAAAATAAGTTTTTCCGATGGGGTTTTAGCCTCAATTTTTTTAAGGAAGCATTGGTGTTCGCTCAATACTACGAACTGCCTGCATGATGTGCAGCGAATCGTTCCACATTTATGTTCCCCCTTAGGGCAAACACTCCTGGAAATGACGTTGGAGCATAATTTGCACTGGTAGATCTAATAGAAAATAAATTTAGTCAATGTATTTTTGATCAGTTAAAAGCAGTAGAAAACATATTATAAAAATAAATATTTCAAAAATATTACAAACCTTGTCGCACAGAGACAGTCTTTGATTGCCAGAAAAAGCCATCGAAATGGCTTTGTGCGCTTCAAAGCATTGTTGAGATCGACATAAACGATCGCAATCATTACATCTTAGAGCTTGTCCTCGTATGCAGTCCACACGATAACAGACGTAACATGCTGTACTACAACGATGGAGCTCTATGTGATCATACGGCTTTTCGCAACTCTCACAGTAAAAGTGGCTCGCATAAAACCCTTTTAAGGATTTTATCACGTCATAGTGCTCATCGTGTAGCCACAGGTTTATACGTCTGTTTCTATTTTGACCTTTGTAGCTAACCTAAAAAATAAAAAGGGCACATTAATTTTTAAATCACATAAGCAAAATTGTACGAAAAAACACCTGCGAAGAATGTTAAAAGTAATTGAAAACACACCTTGTTTAAGTTCTCTGCAGATATGACAACAATCTGAACATCCAAATGTTCTTCAAAAGTGTTTATTTCTGCATATGTGCATGGACCCGGTGGTACTCCTGCGGCTGTGTGTAATGCCAGGGCTCTGTTCCGGAGAGCAGGGCGATCACGTCGCTTCATGGCATTGATGGCTGTTGTATCCTTTTCTAGATGAGCCAAAGCGTAGACAATAGCTTTGGCACAGCACAATCCTTCACTATCAGCCGGTATTGTTAATATGGACGTTTTTCTTAGTCGATCAATTTCCACATTAACTACCTTGCGGTTTGGTCCAGCACCGACGTCACGACGAATAGTGATTACATCGGCCGTAAATCCCAAGTCCATTCGGATCTCATCCTTCGACTGTAGCACCTTTAGAACACATGATAGAATCTTTTCGACTGTCAGAGTAGAAACTGGCATTAAAGTTGTCGAAATCGGTTTGTCTAAACCATCTGCTTGAATGCAAATCCTAATAAGATCAGTTGGATTTAAATCACTTATGCATCGTTCAAGCAACACCTCAAACAATTGTTTTACAAATTCCGCTGATAGCCAAAGAGGGTTTTCCCTGAAATCTTCAGGAAGTCGATCAATATCAACAACAGCTCTGAAAGATACTTCTTCAGCTTGAAATTTTTTATTCCTTCTTCTTGATCTTTCTTGTAGAAGGATCGCGTGCCTCAACTGCAGAGAAACAGATAAATTGCTATCAGAAAAAATCATTTAGTTGTTTCAAAACTAATTTGTAAAATGTATATAAAAATAGGCTTACATCAATGTGTCTACTGTTTAAATCAGCTTCTACATATACAGGTCCCACAGTAGATGGGCCAGGTCTTGGCTAAAGGTTGAAAAAAAAACAGATTATTTCGAAGCAAAAAGCTACACATTTTAAACTGAAGAGCAGCATTTTAAACAAACAAACAAGAAAAATAAATACCAATCATACAGTATGAAATAAGAATATTATTAAGTTAAAACGTACCTCAAATCCCGATCCAACTTGAAAATAAAGTGGCAAATTACGAAAAAATTGTGTCGCCTCATCAAGTATTTGAGTCTCTTCTCCATAATTCTAAATTAAAAAAGCAAATAAGTGGTTTATTTTAATAAATAAATCAAAGCATAAATTTACATTAAAATTGTTGAAGTATATGATATTAATAATAGGCGTACCTCTTTAATTTCTAAAAACTCTTGTTCTTGAGTTTCGATCTGTAATTATGAACACAATCAATAAGTGTAAGTTAGGCATATATATATATATATATATATATATATATATAAAGGTTTGCATTAAATAATAAAAGTTAAACACTCACAAAGAAGCTATCATCAAAGCCAATTACGGAAATATCTTCTTCTTCTTCATGACGTACTTGTGAATACGCCCTAGGAAACTATTAAAATAGCAATATGTTATTAATACCGTACTATATTTTAAGCAATTAAAATTTACATGCAATATGTAAGTAACTAATATTCTTACAGAGTCATCATCATCACTCCAATTTCCAGCATCTTGCGTTCTGGAAGGTCCAGGTTCATTCTAAAATATGGTATATATGTATGTTAAATAATAAAGTTATCACAAATAATTTTATGATTTAATTACATTTATCAAAAACAGTTGAAGAGCACACGTGGAAAAACATTTCATTTAGCATTCATATGCATTCTATTTATAGAAAATTACTGCAAATGTTACGATACACAGCAATTATAAAATCACGCTTTTGAAAAAGAGCACGTAAAAGACACTACAATAAATAATTTAGTATTAATAAATACAGCATTTAGAAATATAAGAAAATCTTTAAAAATATTATGGCGTATACTATTCTAACTTTTTTGTAAAAGACAATTTTGTAAAAAAGCACGTGGAAATTACTTCAATAAATAATTTAGTATCACGTGGAAGACAAAATTTTTTAAATGAAAAATTATTTTCAAAATATTTGGTACAAAAGTTTTAATATAATTAATTTATGATAGCTTAATTTAAAATAATGAATAAAATTACTCACCCATTCAGAGTAATCCAAAGGTCTCTTTCCTGAAGACATCTTTTATAAACAAAAAAAAAAAAAAAAAAAAATACCAGCTTACGCCAAGCACAAATAAAACTTGTAACTGACGATGAAGTCTGTTGCCAAAAGTTGATAGCGAAATAATCCCAGCAATTCGTGTTGCCATTCACTCCAAATCTTGAATTAAAACCAGCTCAACCCTTCCGTATAACGTAATTCCCTCCGCGATTGGCCAGCGCAGTCGGTAGCCACGCCTCCGAGCAGACAGTGACGTCAACAGATCCACCCCCACCCTTGGGGTTTCGAACCGTCATGTTCCGAACGCGTTAGTGCACGAAAGATGACGTAATACCAAAAAAGCACGTGTTACTTCGGACTTAGCGATTTTATAAGCATTAATAATAACATGAATTATATTCTACAGTAAGTACACCAGATTAATTAATTATCACTCTTAATACAGATTATTAATACGTAACCATGTTAATTGTATTAATTAATTTCAATATCGCATTAATAATAATAATAAGTCAAACAAGTACACTCCTATCTTGGTAGCACGTGGGGGGAGAAAACGTATCAAGTCGAGTAACGTACAGATTCAACCGCGCTTATTAATTAATGAAATATAGTTAATTAAGCGAATGAAGACCGCCACGTGGTTTTTCATTCACACTCAGCAATAACTAGTTGTCTTAATTTAGCTATGTAATTAATCAATACACACTCGTTACCACGTGTAACTCTCGAGAAAAAATTAACAATAATCAATTACTAATTAACGGCACTTCGTTTTACTCTCGTTACCACGTGCCACTTTTCGAGAAAAGTCCGGTCTGCGAAAAATTTTCTAAGTCCCATACCGAAACTAAAAAACACTTCAATCTTTAGCTATATCTAGTCGGGGGCCGGCTGGCCCGTTCGGTATGGCTTCGGACTGCGGACCCACTGCTCCGGGGTTCGAAACCACACTCCCGCCAAGTGCGGGGGGGAGGGGAAAAAAAAAATAATTTTTAAAAATAAATCCAGGTCTACAAATTAATTCTAAAATATTAATAATAGATGGCAGCACTGACAGTAATTAACTAAAATTCATTAATTAAATAATTCATTAAAATCAGTTGTAAGCTCTAAGAAAAATTCTAAGTCCAATTCCGAAACTAAAAAGGTAGTTCCTAAACATGACACTAGATGGCCGCACTAAAAATTCAATAGCAGACGGCAGCCCTAAAATTAATTAATTAATAATTAAATAAAATTAACTAAAATAAATTAAAAGCAAATTGTACAAATCTGACCAAAGATTCTGCGAAAAATTCCAAGTCCCATACCGAAACTAAACCCCGTTGCCATTCCAGTGAAAAGAAATTCGGTGTTGCCAACCTGTAAAGAAATACCCTCGTAACCTTTCACGAAAATAAAACGAAACTAATAGCAGACATCCAGGGTCCATCACATCCAGGAAGTAAACAACTCAACAAGCAGGAAGTAAACAACTCAACCAACAGGAGGAAAACAACTCAACTCAACTCATTACGTCACTTCCGGCCACGCCCCCTTATGACGTCATAGCCACGCCCCCTTGTGACGTCACTTCCGTCACCCCAGCAAGGGCTTATACTACTGGGGTACAGGAAAGCATTGAGGGGGGGGGGGGTGCACATATCGAATATAAGAGCAGAAAAAAAAAGTTTTTCAAATTTTCAAACAAATGTTCATTTGACAAATTTTTTGAGACGAAGTTTAGGGGAGGCACGGTGGAAGGGGAACGTGATCCCTTGTGCCCCCCTCCCGACGCTTTTGCTATGGTTCATATGTTATATGCTTCGGAAAGCCTAATAACAATAGCTTTTCTAAGAGGTTTATCACTCCCAGACCTACTGAACTGTAAGTTAACCCCTTTACCCCAAAATAAAAGAAATTTGGACATAAGATCCAATTACCTTTCTCATGTATATTACAAAACAAAGAATGTTTATGTCCAACATTTAGTAAAAATTATGGGCGCGTTTACCGTTCACGTTTTTTCCGCACACCATTTCTGATATACAAGTGTTCAGAAAACGACAAAAATGTCCAATTTTTTTCACGATGTCACATTTCCATATTACGATCATTTCTAAAATTTTTCTAGTCGCAATTGATCCCACAAGACGCATCGCTTTTTACCCAGTTCTGAAAATGCCCCCCCCCCCACGGTCCCCGTCACTTCTTTCTTCATCTTTGTTGAGTGTTGGGTGCGCCTGCTTCCGCCTGGAAGGAACAGCAAAACAAAGTTATATAAACCAAACAAGAAACAGGGGGAGGGGGGGGGGCTATCCCTAAGGGAAAGAATCTGTCACACCCCTTGAAAAATTTCGGGAACGTGGAGCAACTAATTAGGATATCTTTGACCTTCAAACTGGACACCCGAATTCCAAGAAGAGGGAATCTTTTTCTGAAGGACATCCGCTTTTTCTGTTCGCGAAAATATTTTGTACAAGAGGAAGCAGTTTGCCCTAGCCTAGCAACACACCAATGTTACATGCCAATTTACGCCAATGTAAAAATATGATTACAGCTTGTTAGTTGTTTTTACTTTATTATTATAAATATTTGGATAACAAATTATTTTCTTCTTTTTCTCAATTTTTACAAGACCTCTCTTCAAAATCAAGAACTTATCTCTCATCAAGAACTCGTATTTTCATTTGTTTTGTATCGTGTGTTTAAGAAACATACAAACATAAGTTATTAAAAATAATTTTTAAACTAATCCCTCCTAAAAAGTACTTGAGTGCGAGCCAAATATTCTATTTTACTAGTTTTATATTGGCGGGGCAATATAAAACATGAAACTTACCCCTGTTTACTATGTTTGAATCTAGATTGTTATCAACCATTATTAAATAAAAGCAGGTTTTATTTTCTTTCTCCGTTGATTTTGTGTGTGTGTGTGTGTGTGTTATTGATTTAAGTCGAAATACTAGATCTTTTAGAAGATGTTGATATTTTGCTGGGCTTCAGTGCGCCCCCACCTGCGTTAGCTTTTTCCATCTTGAGTATAACGATGAGCGGTGTGGTGTTTCTAGCGCTCGTTTGCAGCCATAAGATTTCCCACCCATAGAAAAAGTTCTGATACCAACTGCCCGAAATTTTCATTTCGTTTGCTTTAGTCGTTATTACATGATGCGAAAAAAAAAAAAAAAAAAAAAAAATTACACTCTTTGAAACGATTTTCGAAAAATCTCAAAATCTAATCAAAACTTTTTAAAAAATTGATGTGCGTAGTTTAAGTGGAGTGAGTGATCACTTATCATATCACCAAATATCATTTCAGTCCCTTTAGCGCATCGTGAGGTGCGAACAAATATTTACGCCGTTTGAAACATTTTATGCAAACTCTCAAAATCTGATCAATTTTTAAAAAAATAAAAAAATTCGACGTTATTGTTTAAGTAGAGGGATCTGATCATTTTTTTTTTTTTTTTTTTTTTTTTTTTTGACTCGTATAGTTTAAGTTTAGTGACTTTCTATCATGTCACCAAATTTCACTTCATTTTCTTGAGCCATTTTTACGTCATTGCATTTAAAACAGCATGTGCTTCTACTCATTTCTTAGATGTTAATTACTGGAGCAAGAACTGTCAATCACTGGAGTCAAAACTTTGTTCTTGGTATCTTTGTTCTTGGACTGGTGTTGCCACCATGACAACTTATAAAATATAGAAAAAATAGAAATTTCCAATATTCTATGATAAATTACCTTACATGAAAATTCAAAGTTTTGAAAACAAAATTTCGTTTCTAGATAGTTTTTATAATTAGCAATTACTAGTTAATGCTTATTATTGCCTTTAAAATGTTAATTACTAGTGCCCTTATCCTACACATTTCAAAAGCTCAATATTACACAAAAAAGACTTTTAATACTACATTTAGAAATTGTTATAAATAGGAGGTGGAAAGGGGCCATCGAGCACTATGTCTCTTAACCTGAAGGAGCTTATAAAACAGAAAAAAAAGTTCTAGATTAGATTACAAATAAACGAAACACGCAGATCTCTAGTTTAACCAAATCTGCTTGTAAAATATCAAGCAGTAATCAACTTTTTATTCTTACTTTCTGATTTAGGGTTTTGATCTGAGTATTAGAAGGATAGTTGAATCCAAGGAACAATACAAGAGCAACAATTTCTTTTTCTGCAAATTTGGGAAGAAAAATAAGTTACGTTGATAGTGAAGCCCATGAGCTTCGGGGCCTCCAGGCATTTGTCCTGTGAAGCCTCCCTATTTTTACGGCACTGATGCAGTATCACAAAATAAAAATATTCTGTTCAAAATAGTTATACAAAATGAACGCCCCCTTTTAAAATAACAAGAAAGATAAATAACGTCATACGCATCGATTATATGACAATTTCCAACACATGGTTTTTGCGCTAAATTTGGCGAAGTATTGTTCGCAAATCTTGCGAGTTTTTTGGAGATAAGATAATATTGTATTATCTCTTTAGACCATAGGCGTAATCTGGGGGGGGGGGGGGGCAATTGCCCCTGCAGTTGTAAAAATTGCCCCCTAGTCTAAAAAGTCAGGGGGCAAAGTTATGATTTTAAACCCAAATCATGCATTTATAACCCAAATATACCATCAGATTCAAGATTCAAAAAAAAAAAAAAAAAAAAAAAAATCCCGGCAAAAATCAACAAAAGAATAGAGTCACAGAAGCTTTTCAACCCAACAGGAACGATGGCATATTCTACCAAATGGCCAAGCTAGATAATTTCTCAGGAAAGCAAAAATCAGAGATTATTTTTTAATTAAATTAGAGTTTAAATTAACAAAAAATTAGAGTTTATGTCATCTGGGGCAAACCATAATTAGTGCCGTGTGCATGGGCGCCCATAGTGATTTTTCTAGGGGGGGGGGGCAAATTTCAAACTTTTAACAAACTTAGTTCTGTTTTTGTCATTTGTTAACATAATGAGGCATTAACTTAAACCTTTAGGGAGGGGAAGTTCCCTACCTTGCCCCCCCTTATGGGCGCCCATGGTCGTGTGCCCCCTCGGATGGAGCCGCGCCCCATCCCAAGAAACTATAACTGATTTTGGCGTTCCATTTACAATGTCTCCCGGTGCTTGTCCCCGCTTGCCCCCCCCCCTTTAGTTGCCGCCTGTCACAGGTTGGGGCCAGTTTCTCATTTATATTTTAACTAGCGGTTACCCACGACTTCGTCCGGGTCGGCTTTAGAATTAGGTCCCGAGAGAAACGAAGCATGTGTGAATAACAAATATGTTTGCAACTAAAGAAACTGCATTTAAATATTATTTGCTATTTATTTATTTTAAATGAAGTATAATGCATAGTAGTATACTTCATTTAAAATAAGAGGGTGTTGAAGTTTCAGAACCACAATAACTTTATGAGTTGCCACTAGATGGCAGCACTACACTGATCGGGCTCAATTGACTGTAAATTCCAAAGACTCTGAACCTTTTAGAACCTTTTTAAATCTTTCAAATTCAAGTTTTAAAATGTAAAATTAATTCCTTTCTGTATTATTTCTGTATTCTGTGTTAATTAATTCATAATTTTTCTTCCATTTATTACAGTGCAGACCTGTCATTTTTTTTGAGCCGGGGCTGTGGTTTTTTTTTTTTTTTTTTTGTTCTTTTTTTTTTGTTTTGTATTCAGGTAAATTTGAAATTTGTGTGACGCTTTACTAAGCGGTAAACCATAAAATATGTTTAGAAATAAACCAGATTCAGATTCAAAATGGTATTTTTAATTCAAATTGATGTTTTGTCAAGAGACAACCTAAAGATGAAAAGATTCCAGAAAAAAAGGTGAGTGCACCTTGGAATTCAAACTTGTTCTTTTTATTCGTCAATACCTTTGAAGCAGCGCTTAAAATTATATACAGTCCACAGATTCACTAATTCATTCATAAATCCTTCATAGTTTTTTGGTCCTGTCGACCAGGAGGTATTGAAATTGTTTGAATTCAAGTCATTTGTAACGATAATTAAACTGAAAATACTGACAATTTGTTATGGCTACGAAATTAGATAAATTAAAGTCTAAGCGAACAATTCTTAGAGGGTCAGTGACGAAATTAGAAACTAAAACTTTAAAAATACTAGATTCTGACCCTTTGGATATTCAAGAAATAAGGGTAGTGCAAAGTCAGATTCGTGAAAAACAAAGTCAGTTAGAAAGTATAAATACTGAAATTGAAGATGTTATTGTTGATTTAGAGGAATTGAAGAAAGAAATTGAGGATAATGAAAAATGGGCGGAAAAAATAGTTCGCATTAAATGTCAAATTGATTCAAAATTTGAAATCTTGTGTTCTCAGAACACTAAAGTTGTTACAAATGTCGATGAAAATTCAAAACAATCGGTGAAGCTTCCCAAATTCGACCTATATCATTTCAGTGGTAGCTTGGACGATTGGCTAAGCTTTAAGCAAATCTTCGAAAGCACTATTCATGAGAACACTCAGCTTTCGGAGCTGCAGAAATTGCAATATTTAAAAGCGTCAGTCACTGGCTCTGCCAGCAAGTTAATAAAAGGATTTCCAATCACAGACTCTAGTTATAAAGAAGCATGGGCAACATTAATTTCGAGATTTGATAATAAAAAAAATCTAGCTTATGCACAGTTAAATAAATTCTTTAATTCAAAACCGTTGAAACCAAACTGTCGGAAGTCAATTCTTGATTTGTTAGATAACTGTAATGAAGCTGTACGTAATTTGAAATGTTTGAATTTTGAATTTAATTCTTTTGTAGATTTAATTCTTGTTTACAACCTACAGTTAAAATTAGATGATAATTCAAAGAGGCAGTGGGAATTGTCTTTAGAAAGTGATTCTTTTCCCACCTATGATGAATTTATTTTATTTCTTGAAAAACAAGCAAGAAGTTTACAGGACATTGCTGACACTCATTCCAAAACCGAAAGTAAACCAAAAGTGGCTTTGAAGAAGTCTCTGTCTAACGCTGTCATTTCTAATTCAGACAGCAAATCGAATAATTCTAGTTGCCCAGAGTGTTCGGAATCGCATGTACCTTTCAAGTGCCCTCAATTTCTTAGAAAATCAGTTGAAGATAGGTGGAAAACTGTGAAAGATAAAAAGTTATGCATGAATTGCTTACGAAGCAATCATTTTGTTAACCGGTGCTTAATTTCTACAAAATGTCGTCACTGTAACTCTAAACATCATACACTTCTCCATTTTGAAAAATCTAAGTTAAATTCTTCCCCGGCTAGTGAAAATACCAGTATTAACAACCACGAACAAAGTCAAGCTTCCATTAATTCTAGTTGTTTGACCAGTACCCATGACAGTTGTCAAACTTTGCTTTCTACTGCCATAGTTCTTCTAAAATCAAATACTGGAAAGTTTGTACCCTGCAGGGTCCTGGTGGATTGTGGAAGTCAAAAATCTCTCGTTTCAAGCTCTTGTGCTAAAAGGCTAGGTTTACCTGTTCGACAAACAAATCATAGAATATCCGGTGTCAACAATATTGTTGCAGAAACTGCTCTTTATGAAGTTGACATTATTCTAAAGTCTTGCTATAATAATGACACCTTTGATGTGAATGCGTTAGTTGTAAATAATGTGACCGTAAATCTTCCTAATTTTGTTGTTCGGAGATCTTCATGGCCTCATTTGGAAGGTCTACCTTTAGCAGATCCCAAATTCTATATTTCCAGCCCAGTTGAAATGTTGCTAGGTGCAGATTTATTTCCCTTAATAATTTTAGGAGAATCTATTCTGGGTCCTAAAGGCACTCCCTGTGCACTGAATTCTAAATTGGGATGGTTACTCTCGGGAGTCATTCATTCAAATCCTTCCCAACATTCCAAAACAAGTCTTAGTTGTCATGCTACAGTCGAATTGACTCGTGATCTTCAGAAATTTTGGGAAATTGAATCCTTGCCTGATGTAACACCAATTCACAGTTCTGAAGAAAAATACACACAAACGGTTAAACGAGTTCAGTCTGGACGTTATATGGTTGATCTTCCCTTCAAAAAAGATCCAAATCTAGGTGACTCACGAGCAAATGCATTAAAACGTTTCTATTTGCTAGAATCTAAACTGAATAGAAATCCTAAGCTTAAAGAGCAATATCATGCTTTTATGCAAGAATATATTGACCTAAATCATATGGAAGCAGTCCCAGAATCTGAACTTGATAGTCGAAGTTTTTATTACATGCCTCATCATGGGGTTTTGAAAGAAGACAGCACGACAACTAAAGTGAGGGTGGTCTTTGATGCTTCGGCTAAAGGTACATCAGGACATTCTTTAAATGATTTTCTTGAAATAGGTCCAAAATTACAACCCGATTTGTTGAAGATTCTTCTTAAGTTTAGATCATACCCAATAGCTTTAACCGGAGACATCGCCAAGATGTACAGGCAGATTTTAATAAATCCTAAACATGTCGACTTTCAGAGAATCTTTTGGCGATTCCAGCCACATGCATCTATTACTAGTTTCCGATTGTTAACAGTCACATACGGAACCGCCTGTGCTCCGTTCCTAGCTATAAGGACATTGCAACAACTTGCAAAAGACTATATTTCAGAATTTCCTATTGCTGCAAAGTCAATTCTCGAAAATTTCTACGTCGATGATTACCTTGGTGGGTCGCATTCTATTGATGCAGCAACACAGTTAGTCAAAGATTTAAATCACGTTTTAGATCAAGGAGGCTTTACACTTAGAAAATGGGCTTCCAATGTGCCCTCAGTCATTGAAAATCTTCCTGAGGATCTTAAATCCACTAAGCAAAACGTAAAGCTTTCAGAAGATTCCTCCCAAAAAATCCTGGGCCTAGTTTGGAATTCGGCAGAAGACTCCTTGAAAATTCATCTGACTAATGTTAAATCAGTGCACACCAAGCGAGAATTGCTATCGATGATAGCTCAAATCTTTGATCCCTTTGGGATTTTAGCCCCAACCACGATCATGCTCAAAATCATGATGCAAGAACTATGGAAAGACAAGTGTGCTTGGGATGATCAAGTCCCAGATTCCATTTTGAAATCCTGGCATGAGTTTAGTTCTCAAGTTGAACTCTTAAAGTCTATTGGCATACCAAGATACCTGAACTGTCAACTTCTAGCAGAGAACCACATAGAGATTCATGGCTTTTGCGATGGATCTGGCAAGGCCTACGCTGCAGTGGTATACCTTCGGACAGTGTCTTCTCTTGGTGAAATTTCAGTCAACTTTGTCGCAGCAAAAACCAGAGTCAATCCTTTAAAACCCGTTTCTCTTCCCAGAATAGAGTTATGCGCTGCATTTTTGCTTGCCCAATTATGTTCAACAATATTAGAATCGTTACCCTTTGCGGTAAATGAAATTTATTTGTGGTCCGATTCACAAATTGTTTTAAATTGGATCGAATCTCCTCCAGTCAAAGGAAACCAATTCGTCACAAATCGAGCACACAGAATCAAATCACTTATGCCACAAGCCATATGGACTTATGTCAATAGTTCATCGAATCCAGCAGACTGTGCCTCTAGAGGCATTCTACCAAAAACACTTTTGCATCACAAATTGTGGTGGCATGGGCCTGACTGGCTTAATTCCAGCATTAAATTGCCCTTATTCTTCGTTAAGTCCTCAGAGGGTTCATCAGAAAATTGCAAAGAAAATTTAATTCACGTTGCAACATCCAGTCATAAGAGCTTTCCTGATTTCTTGCTCAAGTTCTCTTCGTTTTCAAAACTTTGCAGAGTCCTTGCACTGTGCTTAAGATTCATTCACAATGCCCGTAGCTGCAATCGACATTCGAGACGTACAGGATTTGCCAGCACCCCTGAAGTTTCAAGTGCTGTTACTCACATTCTTAAATTGATTCAAGAACAAGAATTATTCGTAGAGCTGACTTTACTCAGGAAAAATCAACCTCTCCCATCCAACAACAAATATCTTTCCTTAAATGTTTTCTTAGATGACCAAGGTTTAATCAGAGTTGGTGGACGGTTGTCCAAACATCAGTCACTAAATCAAGATCAGAAGCATCCAGTGCTTCTACCGAGAAATCATGTAATTACAAAATTGATTGTTGAACAGTTTCATCAACAACACTTTCATGCTGGTGCACAACTGATTCTTTCCCTAATTCGACAAAAATACTGGATAATAAATGGCCGCTCTTTCATTCGTCAAATTTTAAATAATTGTGTTTTTTGTAAACGGTTAAAGAAGCAAACCTGCCAACAAATCATGGGAGAGTTACCAGTGGAGCGTATAACTCCAATTCGTCCTTTTTCATAGGTGGGTCTAGATTTCGCTGGCCCTGTAATCACCAAACCAAATCTATCCAGATCCAAAGTTAGATTGAAGTCCTATATTTGTGTTTTCGTCTGCATGTGCACCAAGGCCGTGCACCTAGAAGCTGTCTCAGATTTATCTTCATCAGCGTTTCTATCATCTTTGAAACGATTTGTTTCCAGACGAGGACTTCCTTCAGACATTTTTAGTGACAATGGGAAAAACTTCAAAGGCGTGGCCAACTACCTTAAACAATTATTTCGACTCATGTACTCTGAAAGTGTTCAATACTTTGCATCCAGAAACTCCATCCACTGGCACTTCATCCCCCCTTATTCCCCTCATTTCGGGGGATTGTGGGAATCTGCGGTCAAATCAACGAAAAATCATCTCGTTAGAGCTTGTAAATCCACCATCCTAAACTTTGAAGAATTGAGTACCCTGTTGTGCCAAATCGAAGCTTGTTTGAATTCCAGACCATTAACACCCCTTTCTTCAGATCCCTCAGATATTAGAGCTCTAACCCCCGGACACTTCCTTATCGGAGTCCCACTTCTTGAAATTCCCGAACGTGAGAAGTCACCAAATCTCAGTCTGTCTGCTCGTTGGATGCTCATTCAAAGAATAAAACAAAATTTTTGGAAGCGTTGGTCCCGAGACTATTTGCACCATCTGCAAACCAGACCTAAATGGGTCACTCCTCGAACTGATCTTCAAGTCGGGGACTTAGTTGTAATTCATGATCCACAATCTATCCCTCTTCAATGGAAGTTAGGTAGAATTATCCGTACCTATCCTGGACCTGATAATCGAGTTCGTGTGGTCAGCATTTGGACTCAGAATGGTGAAGTTCAACGTCCCATTACTAAAGTGACTCTGCTTCTCCCGCGGGGGAGAATGTTGAAGTTTCAGAACCACAATAACTTTATGAGTTGCCACTAGATGGCAGCACTACACTGATCGGGCTCAATTGACTGTAAATTCCAAAGACTCTGAACCTTTTAGAACCTTTTTAAATCTTTCAAATTCAAGTTTTAAAATGTAAAATTAATTCCTTTCTGTATTATTTCTGTATTCTGTGTTAATTAATTCATAATTTTTCTTCCATTTATTACAGTGCAGACCTGTCATTTTTTTTGAGCCGGGGCTGTGGTTTTTTTTTTTTTTTTTTGTTCTTTTTTTTTGTTTTGTATTCAGGTAAATTTGAAATTTGTGTGACGCTTTACTAAGCGGTAAACCATAAAATATGTTTAGAAATAAACCAGATTCAGATTCAAAATGGTATTTTTAATTCAAATTGATGTTTTGTCAAGAGACAACCTAAAGATGAAAAGATTCCAGAAAAAAAGGTGAGTGCACCTTGGAATTCAAACTTGTTCTTTTTATTCGTCAATACCTTTGAAGCAGCGCTTAAAATTATATACAGTCCACAGATTCACTAATTCATTCATAAATCCTTCAGAGGGTATGCAGAATTACTAAATTTAGATTTTTTTCAGGCGTTTGGCGAATAGAGACAGTTACGACAGTATTTGCGAACTGTTTTGAGTGTTCTTGTAAAAGAAATATTTATGCTATGCATGAATTTTAGCCTACCGTAAATGTCGGCGTATAGCGCGCACCGGCGTATAACGCGCACTTATAATTTTAAACTTCATTTTTTAATTTTTATGTATATCCTCCGTATAACGCGCACCCTTTACTTTGCAATCACAGACTTGCCCTATGGAATCCAGAAAGTCTTTTACTTTGGGATATGTTCTGATCGCATTTAACGGTTAATACAAAAAAATTAATGAAAGAGTGTAACACAGACATGGCACTTATTCCAGGCGGATTAACGCCATTAGTTCAACCTTTAGATGTGTGTATTAATAAACCATTCTAAGGAATTTTAAAACGATTTTGCAATACATAGATGTTGGAAGGAGGTAAAGTATTTAAGACAGGAGGTGAAATGCGTCATGCCAGTCTAGAAATAGTGAGTGAGTGGATAATACAAGCATGGGATGAAATTAAACCTGACATAATTAAAAAGTAAGTTCATAAGGTATGTCATTTCTTTTAAATAAACAACATTCAGGTACTTGTAGAAATGTCATTTTTTAAAGCTCATCTTTCCCTTATTTTTAAATTTTTCATTTCTATAACCGGCGTATAACGCGCACCCTTAAATTTCGACCTTATTTTTTGTATGAAAAGTGCGCGTTATACGCCGGAATTTACGGTATGTTAATCAGGAATAGTGCAGCTTTCTATTAGCGAAAAAATTTTAGAATCGATTATTAAGAAATGCTCATACAACGTAATGTATTAGAATTATTTTGAGTGTTCCTGTAAAGGTACTATTTTAGCCTGTAATACTCAAGAATAGTGTAGCTTACTATCAGTGAAAAAAGTTTTGGAATCGGTTCAGTACTTACAGAGATACACATAGAGCGTAATTCTTATGAGTATCCCTGTAAAAGAACTATTTGTGATATATGCATAAAAGGTAGCCTATAACACTCAGGGTCCCCCCAGTGTCTAAGAGGTTCTGCTCTCAAAACTGGAAGGTGGGAGGTGCCAGGTTCAAACTCCGGTCGCGCCTGTCGACCTAGCCGCTCGCAGTTTTCCGTGTTTTTTTTCCAAAACCCCGCGAAAATACGGGCTAGGATCCCTTAGAAAATTCCACACTGAGGAATTCCCCATATTATCCCCTAGGACTTTCAATTAGTGAAAAAGTTTTAAAATCGGTTTAGTAGCTACAAAATTTCCATAGAATGCAATGCATTAGCATTATTTTGAGTGTCTTTGTAAAAGAATTATTTATGCTATATGCTTGAAAGGTTGCCTGTATGTTAATCTAGGGCATAAGCTATCTTCATTACAAATTTTTCCAACCATTTTTGTGTGATTCAGTCAAAAACATCCAAACACATAAACGTACACATTTATATTATTGGTAAGATTTAGAAATTTACGAACTTTAAGAAACACATCTGGACTTTTCTTGGTACTTACGTATTATCCCGGCGGTCATTCCCGCCATATTGTTTTTTCGTCAAATGAGTTGCCAAACTGTTGCCAATTCTTTTTCTTTCAACTCTTCTCTGTCTTCTTTTTTTTCCGCCTCTTTCTTTATCCTCTCCTTTGTGTGTTTTGTATATCTCTCGTCTGTTCTAATTTTAAATGTTACGTGTTTGTGCGTATTGTAGAGTGCTGATAGTATACCAGGACCGAAAACGAAGGAGACGCAAGTAAACGGTAGAGGCTTCAGGCAAATTGTCGCTTTTCAGATCGTATTTATGCGAGACGGAAGAAAATGCGAGAAATCTCGCGCGAGACAAGACTCTGTCTCGTCTCGCGTCTCGTCCCGCAAAATATTTTCTTTCTCGTCTCGCGTCTCGTCTCGCAAAAAAAATGCCTGTCTCGTCTCGCGTCTTGTCTCGCGAGACAATGCGAGAATTCTCGCGTCTCGCGTCCATCCCTATAGGCGATTAAATATATAGCCAAAATTTGTTTGATATTTATTTACTTATTTCCATTTGTTGGGTTTGTTGTCGTGTCCATGGATACACGACACTATCCATATGGAAAGAGGGGTGTCATTGCACCCGAGAGGTTGGTACTCTACTTGTTGGTCCCTAATTTTGAACCGATTCCAGATGAGGGCCCAACCACCACCTGAAATCGGCACCCCCAGAGGTAGCGTTTAACAACTTGGAAGACATTGGAGCCAGTGGCGCAGAGAGGGAGGGGGAGCAGGGGAAAAATCCCCAGGGCCTCAGCTTGTGAAGGGGCCTCGCTTTTGCTATTCATATGATACTTAATTGTGTGTTGTCAATTTTGTAAAAAAAAAAAAAAGTAAAAATTCAGATTATGTCCCCGGATGTTTCAAATTAATTTTTGAATGAAATTACAAAAAGCCAGCTAGAGCATAAACCACCAACTTGACAAAAACGAGGAGTGTTAGCAAGTACTCTTTTGCAAGAAAAGTAGACATTGACGTTGTTATTCAACGGTTTGCCATGACTAAAAGCAGAAAAGATTTATTTAACAAGAAATCATTTTTTTTCCGAGACACATTGTTAAATAGTGGAAGAAAGGGTATAGCCAGAGGAGAGACTATGGGCCTACCCAACCTCCGAAATTTTGAATTTTCCTTAACAAAAAAGATCAAGACTTTCTATGAGAAATTTTGAAATTTCCACTTTTTTGGCCTTTTAAAAGATTTTGGATGCCTGCTTGCATGGAAGTATGAATAAAAATATTAATTTTTTCAATACTGAGGAAACATGCCATGCAAAAATGTTAACGTTTTAAATACAGTTGCTCTATGGAGGTGACGAAACCTTCAAAACAAAATGTTGGTATTATTTAGAGCATGGATGTTTATTAAAGTATAATACTCTTTTAAATTAATAATTTTAAGTCTATTAATTGTTTTCCAATTACTACTAATTTAAAATTTCTTTAAATGATTAATAATTTTAATAAGGAATAAATGATTGATCTTATACATCAAAAGAATTTCTGGTCAGCAAAGGGACCCCAAAGATTTTATCCCCGGGGCCCCGAATTGGCTCTCTGCGCCTCTGATTGGAGCCACGACGGATTTTCCGTGCACCCGCTCCCATTAGCGTACACGGTTCCACAGCGGACGAGCCGAGAGGGAGATGACCCTCCGAAGCACTGGCCAAGCCGGATGCTGCTTCACTTGCCGTGTTCTTGTGTTCTTATGGGAACGGAGTTTAGCGGCCAGACCACTGCGGGACTATTTTCATTTGTATTTGTTGGTTTTGACAATATCCATTCCTTGCGAAGAACGGCTGCTTCAGCTAGTTTACATATATGAAGTGTGTTGTGCAGTCAGAAGGGTCCCCTTTCCATTGTGCACCCCTCCCCCCAGTAGTCAATCCTTCTCTGAGAAACTGAGTTTATTTAAAATTATAAAATATCATTACCCCTCCCAGACTGCAACTCTAGAACCGCCCTTGATAACAATGCCATGCTTTTTGACATTTTCGCCGATCCCAACCATTTGGGTCAAAGCTATGTTTGTGCATGCTTGAATGGGTTGAGGAGATCGAGAGAGCGAAACTAGCGAAGAGCTTTAATGACAAATTAATGCTGGCGCTAATTATGCTGGCGCCATCTGTTAGTTTAAAATATAATTAGTTTGTTAGAGTTATTATCCATAAGAATTATTCATTAAATTATACTATCTATTATCGTCAATGAATATTTTACAACGGTCATTTTAATGAAACATAATTTAGTTAATGAACATTAGTTTATTTTATACTAATAAAATAAAAACGACTAAAAAACTAAAATCATAAAACTATTTAATTATAAATTTAATTTACATATGAAACACATGAATTTAAATTAAGCCACTTTAATGTAATTCTCTAAATTTTTAACATTTCCCCTAAAGAATTTAAAAATATGTCAAGTGGCTTTTTAAAAGTATCTTTTAAAAATTATTTTTATTTCAAGAAATAAAACTTTACATTGGATATATTATTATGTATTGAAAAGCTCACTGAAGTTTTCCTATTTTAAAATAACCACGAAAGTAAATTTATATATGTGGACACTTCTCTTAGAAAGTTGGGTACAGCTTTACTATGGTCTCTTTGGCGCGATTTATTTTTGGCGACTTTTTTGGCGCGATAACGGCGCCAATATGGTAACCCCTCCGGCGGATGCTCCGGAGCGGAGGAGCTGGACATGGCAACCCTAGCTGCGTGACGTCATTCATCCGTGACGTCACGGTTTCGCTAACGTTTTTCTCCAGCGAATAGGGAGCGTTTGTTCCTTCATTAAACTTTTGGAGACCCCTTTGCCAGTATTTCGCGCGGGAGCTTCGAGTGGTGGAACCGCCATTACGCTTTATGGTTTTATTTTAATGGCTTTATTTTAGATTAAATTTTATTATTTAATTAT
>JAWZYV010017464.1:0-33258 GCA_038373885.1 Cheiracanthium punctorium | reverse complement strand
CGAGAGAGCTGGAGAGGAGGTCGAGAGAAGGCCTCCGGCGACATTTTTTGAAGTCCGATCGAAGGACTGTAGGGCGCTGCCCTGTGAACTGTTTTTTGTAAGTCCGGTTGTGGACAGAAGGGCTCTGCCCGTGTGAAAGGACTGGTCTTCTATTGAAAGCCCTTTTGGGACTCTGATTTACTTGTATATAACATCCTATTTAATCAAGATTCTTTTAAAATTGTAAATAAATAAATAAATTTCCTGTAAACGGAACTTAGCTGTAATTCTCAACGCTACCATTCCACACCCAAGACGTTACAGTAGCCTATTATTTTAACATTCAATAAAACCCCTCCCCGGAAAATAAATTATGTACTCAGATAAGTTTTTTCATTATGATATCGTAGAAACTCCATTTTCAAATTTGCCATACAAATTGCTTTAAAAGTTTTAGTGACATGTTTTTTTTCCAAAAAATTTCAACCGCATTATGATTTTTTAATTAGCAAAATAATTGTTTAAGTGATATGGTCATATATATTTTATGAAAGACCTCAAAAAACTGAACAAAATGACATACATCTCAACTCTCTAGATCAAAACGGTCTTGAGTTACAGACTCTTAAAGATTACTATACCATGCAAAATTTCCGACTTTTTCAAAATTTCAAACTTATAAATCAAAATCATCAATATCTATAAACATGATGTCTAGACCAATGATAAGTTTTAATCGATTATTAAAACATTATCGTTATTTTTTAAGTTTTATAAATTATTATCATGTTGTTGTTGCTAATGTCCTCTGGCAACCACGGAGCGGTTCCAGATCCCTATATGGAAGGCGATGGGCGGAAAGCACGGCTTCCATTTTAATGAGCCCTAGTGAGAGGAAGTCCGACTTAGCTGATGGTCCTCTAATTTTCAACCAATTTCAAACCCTAATTTTCAGATGAGGGTCCAACCATCTGAGATCGGTATCTCCAGAGGTAGCGTTAAACATGGAGGACATTGGAACCACGACTGATTTTACGTGCACCAACTCCCATTAGTGTACACAGTCTCACAGCAGCCCAGCCGCAAAAGGAGTTCACCATCCCAAGCACTGGCCAAGCCAGGTACTGCTTCACTCTTCGTGCTCTTACGGGAACGGAGTCTAGTGAGTTGACCACAGTGGGACATAAATTATTATTATTGTTAGTAGAAGATGTATAAGTAGTAGCAGTAATCCCAGACAGCACATAAGCTTAAATCAAGTTTGACATTTCTTTGAATTTGACGCATTAATGCAAGCTTGACAGTTTAACTCATTCTAAGCTGGCAGCAAGCTTGCAGGAGTCAAGTTGAATTGTCAAGCTTAAATACAGCTTGATTTAAGCTTGAAAATTGATACTCGCGTGATTTTTCCTTTTTAAAGGAGCGTTGATGGCGCCATCTGTGAAAGAGAATGGACATTTATTGTCTAGCGTCCTCAAATTTGCTGAAAGTTCATAAAAGATGTGTTTTATTTTATATTACCAGTGCCATACTACCTGCAGGGCAAACGGGGCAACTGGCCAGGGCCTACAGATTTTAGGGCCCAAAAATCTTACATCTTAAACTTTTGTAATTTTAAAATAAAATTACAAAGCATAAAAAAAAAATTCAGAAGTTAAATAAATTTTTTAATTATAAAGTGTGAACAATGAAAATAATTCAAATTTACATTGTATAAATTAATTTAAACTTATTTTTAATTCTTCGAAATGCTCTATATCAATATAGCATACCAATATGTAGGAAAATAACCACATTTGTAAAGAGAATATTTAGCGTTAAAAAATAGCAAAATTTTTCAATTATTTGTTATTTTAAGAAATATTTACAAAAATGACTAAAGTGTTTGTATTCCATACATGTTAGCAACTGTGATATAGCATTTCGAAGTAACGTTTAACTATCTGTTTCTTTCATTTCAGATTACTTAACACAAAATTTGTGTTAAGTAAACCCATTCTATATTTCCAAATATGGAAATTCTTCAAAATAAAATACAATTATACTACGAAATTGATTTCAAAATCAGTCGTTTGTCTCGATTTTGGCCAGCAGTATTGCTTCATGAGTGTTGCGGTACTGAAAGTTTTAAAACGTGTTTTTTTATTTTAATTTTTATTTTAATTTAATTTATTTTGATGCATTATTTTAATTTTGATTCATCCCATGGAAAAATAAAAGGTAAAATCATACAAGCCGGTGCGCAGTCGCCAACCATTTTCCACGATCAGCACATTAAAATTGCACATATATTCCACTAAAAATGAGCAACCAGTGGACCGTTTTTAACTAAAAAAACCTCAGTGGATTCAGCAACCTAGTTGTACAGCTATCTAAACTAGGCAACCAGTGGTCCGTTTTTAATTAAAAAAACCTCAGTGGATTCAGCAACCTAGCTGTACAGCTATCTAAACTAGGCAACCAGTGGCCCGTTTTTAACTAAAAAAACCTCAGTGGATTCAGCAACCTAGCTGTGCAGCTATCTAAACTAGGCAACCAGTGGTCCGTTTTTAACTAAAAAAACCTCAGTGGATTCAGCAACCTAGTTGTACAGCTATGTAAACTATGCAACCAGTGGACCGTTTTTAACTAAAAAAACAACAGTGAATTAAGCAACCTAGTTGTACAGCTAATGTAAACTGGGCAAACACCGGCCCGTTTTCAACTCAAAAAAACATCGGTGGATTAAACAACCTAGTTGTACACCTCTTATAAAGTCAGTATGATTAGAATAGCACGTAAATAGCACTTACGAAAACATAAAACACATCGAATATCAATTTAAAATTCACATTAAAAACCTTAAACATTGCAAAGATTCGTTAAAAAAGAGCACTTACCTTTATTTTTTTTTAAATAACCGCTCAGAAATGTCCCCAACACCCACCGGCTTATAACGCAAAACCAGCATGCTTTCTTTTATTTAGCTCTATATTCACACCGTATTTCTATCAAACACACACAGAAGAACGCTCCTTTTCCTTTCAAAACATATAAAAAAAAAAACACCATATTCCACACATAAATACTGACGACGAAATTCCCTGATACGCTTACTAACCTACGATAAAACAGAATCAAAACCACAAGGAAAATCAAACATTAACTTAATCCACTCTATCACCAGCCACAAACAAACAACTATCGTCATTCAATTAGCACTGAATTAAAATCCCATACTTCAAAACACCCAGTGTTTCTCTTTGGTTACTAGTCTAAACAATCACCGGCAGGGTACTTCACTCCAGCTGAGCATCGCCCATGACGGCGCTAGAGCTAACGCCAAATCAATTTGTAAACAAAACATCAAAATGTAAACAGCACCGTATACGGAATATAGTCCAAATAAAAGAAACAAATAACACATCGCCCACTTATCAATCTGGCGAGAAAACAGCGTGGTAAGTTACTTCAAACTTTAGTCATAGCTGCACAAGGCTCCGGTGGCGGAATGGATAGCGTGCTCGACTGAGGAGCCAAAGGGCCCAGGTTCTATTCCAGCGACGAACACTCGATGGAAACAGATTAAATTAAATTGAAATTTCAGCGTAGAGGGGGAAAATGCGCGGAAAAATAAATTACGTGGGGCGCGTTAGCCAGCGGACGCCCCGTGTATTTAGACATTTTTTTTTTTCTGGAAAATTTTTTAAGCTTGAAATGTCAAGCTTAATGCAAGCTGGGCAAGTGTAAACTAGAACACTTGATTCAAGCTTGCATCAAGCTTACACGCTTGGAATTTTCAAGCTTAATTCAAGCTTATTGACTTGATAAATCAAGCTTGCTGTGCTGTCTGGGATAGTTATTTGGAACAGAGGGAAGAATGAATTCTACCAGTACATTTCTTCAGTAAGTGGAAAGCAAGTTATTGAAAGGCTCTACCTATAAGGCCACTTGCAAATTTTATTTAAAGATGTAGAGGTGAATTTGAGAAAGTCGAAGAAGCATCTGAGCTGTCAGGGTTATCTTTTGATAACGACAGTGAGCAGGATTCCAGACTACAAGAAAAGAAGTGTGTTTTTCAATGAAAACAAAGACGCTGGTTATGAATTTGGAAAGAAAGATAATTTCTTTTTTTTATATATATAAATTCATTCATAGCATACCAAACCCGAATAATACAGAAGAATGGAACACGTAAAAATAGTTTAGAACATTTTAATGTACTTTTTTGTGATAAATTATCAAAAGAGTGAAAGAAAAAATTGATAAAAAAAACTTCAAAAATATTTGCAAAAATGACACACAGTTAAAATTTTGTCAATGAATTGAATCTTTTTTTTTTTTTTTTTTTTTTTTTTTTTGCTATTTTTGGAAGAAAACAATGAACTTGACAGAAATGCGTATGTAATTTACATGGCTGCACAACAAATGCCATAAAATTTTCCTAATGTAAAAATAACTTAAAAATATTTCATTCAAATGCCATAAAATTTTCCTAATGTAAAAATAACTTTAAAATACTTTTAACTCTACCCATATCAAATGCTTCAGGTGAAAGGTCTTTTTCGGTTTTAAATAGCGTGAAGAACTATCTAAGAACCACGATAGGAAAGAACGATTAAACAATTTGGCTTTATTATAGATAGAACAGGAAAGTTTGGCAGGCACAAAAATTATTGCTTTCATCACAGAAATTATTGATGAATTTGCAAAAGGTAAATCTAGACGCAAGTTTATATAAAATACTTTCTTAAGCAGTAGTGTAAAGATTCTTTTTTGATTAAGTTTTATAAATTCTTTTATCAAGTTTTTGTTTAGTGTAATTTTATTGTTAAAGCAATTGAATGAAATCGTTCACGCTAAAACCAAACGAGCGAAATTCGATCAGTCGGAGCGAAAAGTGAGCCAGTTTTTCAAAGTGAGCTTTTCCTTTAGGAGCGTTTTTCGATCACAAGACCGGGGCGGAATATAACGATGAGCGGGGAGGGGAAATTCTTGGAAAAGATAGGAAGCGAGGAGAAGATTCTCAGAAAAAGTACTACGTAAAGAGCCCTTTCGCGGAAAAACCGGTCGATTTCCAAGGAAACAGATCGCTCCGCAGTGTATCGTTTTTTTTCGCTCTTTGGGTTTAAGCGTGTTCAGTTCTCCCCCTCACGAAAAAAGCTAATAGTGCCCTTAGTACACTATATAAATTATGAAAGGAACTTGGGCTTTGGGGGCCTCGAAATTTTTACCTCCAGGGGCCCCCAATAGCCTTGATCCGCCTCTGACATTACTTAAAACCCATGGAAACGAGCTAAATGAAATTTACTGTCATGAAATGTGGTTACTGAGCTTAAACTACAGGTATCGACTTTTTTTTAAATTTTGAAAAAAATTTGAGAGTTTACGAAAATTTATTTAAATGCGTAAATTCTTGTTCGAGCACCGCGTAAGGAGCAACGGAGAGAAATGAAAAGAAATTTAGTGACATGATAGGATAGTTACTCAACTTAAACTACAGGCGCCGAATTTTCTGAAAATTTTATTAGATTTTTTGATTTTGCGAAAGTATTTTCAAAATGCGTAGATTTTTGTTCGCTCACTACTTAAAAATCGCTAAACTGAAACAAATGAAATTTACTATTATGAAATTGGGGTGTCTGAACTTAAATTATAGGCTTGGTTTAAAAAAAAATTTAATTTTAATATTGTTACGCATTTTTGGGGTGATCTGCTCTTCTGGTGATTAAATTAGGCTTAAATTCATATTCAACGCGTCAAAGAATTAAAATTTGCATTGTGTTGCATGCAAATTTGTTAAATAAAACGCGAGATAGGGAGTTTTAGGTTTCCCTATAGTATTTAGCGGTTTCACGATAAGTATAGGCGATATCACTTAGCTGACTGTGTTAGTTAAGCGTTATCGCCAAAAGTCCCGAAAACGATCGTTTTGAGTACTTATTTTTGGAGCAAAATTTGGCACTATTTCTTCAAAAGTCGCCAAGCTTGGGAACATTTGGCGTGATTTTATTAAAGGGGCCTGTAATGTTCACTTTCCTGCAATGGCATTACGCAATAGCATAGTATTACGTCATCAATGTGCGTGACCAATGGGAAATATCATCGAATTAGAATTTTTTAGAGATTGGTAGAAGTTCGGGAAAGGTTGGCGGAACCTATAAAAAGGGGGGAGGGCAAATCGCTGCTCAGTTTATTTTTGTTCAGTTGTGGTTGAATGCGAGTGATCGTTTTGCTCGTTTTGAAAAGCTTATGCTTGAGAATGCTGCTCTTAAATACTTCATTGTGTATACTGAGGAATAGATGACAGTTTTTCATGAAAATTTCCACTGAGTTTTAGCCTGTGGAAGGACATGGGCGCCGGCAGAATATTTCCCGGGGGGGGAGACTACTCCTGGAGGGGGCAAAGCAGTGGCGTAGCGAGGGTTATTGGCGCCCGGGGCGGAGCTTCTGTTTGCCGCCCCTTACATTCTAGGATTAAGGCGTTAGAAGGTGACTAATTTTTCTGTAAGATTCGGTACAGAATGAGGGGAAAGGTGTTGTTACTTTTTTTTAGTACTATCGGCAGTAGCATACTGTTCTCTCTCGGCTATACGATGAATGTAAGAAGATTAAAACATCTGTAGTTTATGAAAAAGAATGATAGATTGGAACATTGCATCTTGTTGATATTTTGTTAAAGCAAAGCACACTAGAGCTATCTGTTAAGGGAGGAATGCCTTGAGCAAAAGACTTTTTAAGGCATTCCAGAGCGTATTCACATCTAGAGAAAACCGCCCAAAGCGCCTGACCGTTAAATCGATAGCCGCGTAATAGGTCAGAAATCCACGAACCTTTACACTTTAGTCATCTACCAATAATGAACAAAAAAGTTGAAGTATCGTTGAACATGCTTTGAAGATGTTCTAATTGAGACACAAAGGATCGAGAAGTAAAGTATTGTTTTAGAATAACTGCATATAAGTAGCTTCACTTAGTTTAATTTTAAAAAAAAAATCTATTTTCAGACTTGCACTATAAAAAGGAGTTTAATGTTAAGTTGCTATGTAAAAAAAAAGAAAATAACTCATTTTTCTGAGATATCAGAGATCAGTTTTGTGGATCCCAAGCATATTGTGAAATATATACCAGAAATATTACAAGACTGTCTAAACAATGCTGTCTTAACAACGAACGTTGATGTCAATATTCACGGGTATTAATTTCTTTAAATAATGAATTTTAATAAATTCACTTAAATGTAACTATTTAATTTATTCTTGTGACACTAAATTTCTTAAATATATGCGATTTTTGATTATAAGAAGAATTTAAATTTTCGTATATTTTTGTATTTGTTAAAATGTGGCTCTAGCTTGTTCAAAATACCCCATTTCATGGGGCAGGTTTGAACAGAAATTTTTAAAAGTTTTAAAGCTTTTCTACACGTTTAATTAAAAAACACTTTAATTTCTGGATTATATGATAAGGAAATACATTATTTTTCTCATGTAGAATTTAAAATACAATATAATTAGAATGATTAAAACATCATTCACCAAACATGTACAGCTGCGGACAAAAAAAAATAAAAAAAATAAAATAAAGGCCCAGTTGTACTTTTTTTGGCCATCGTTCGTCGTGCAGCCAAGTTACAGATACCAATCGCTTACGATTGAAGTACACTTTAATTTGATATTCATAAAAATTGCATAAGGGGCCATCTACATATTAAAATTCGCACCAACATTTTTTCTGAATAGCAATCCCTAGATTTCACTTCATATTTCAAAAATTTAGCTCATTAACCCCGGATACCCATTTTCAATAAATTTGAACTGAAAATAGGTGAGTTATGAGCTTCCAAAATCTCCCTCCCCATATGTTAAAATATTTTTTCATACCTTAATTCATATTTCATATACATATAATATTGATAATACGTAGCTGATTTTTATTCGTTGATTTTTAACTAAACGACCCAAACATAATTCACTATTATTATGGTTTTTTAATAAAATATTAATGTGAATTATGAATTATTAAATTATATTAAAAGAATTATGAATAGCGACCTAGCCAAATTTCGATGGAAATAGATGCAGAAAGTAATATTACATGGCTGTGCAAAATTTCAAATTTTTACGTTCAGTAGTTTAATTTATATTAAATAAAATGTGTTATTTTCATGAGTTAAGGGACCATATATAAATTTATTGAGTGACAAATTTTTGAAAACTGCTTAAAATAAGCATAAATTAGATTTCTTTTGCGAAAATACACAGTAAAAGATAGCGGTATTTAAAAAAAAAATCAAAGTTTGAAGCATATAAATTAGAGGTTTTTAGTTTGATGGTGATTCTATCAAGCGTATACTGTTGCACCCGCTATCATATACCCCCAAATAAAATATTTTCCAGGTATAGAATTAGATGCAGTGGATGTATAAGTCTTCTGAAAAACTAACATCCTCAACATTCCAGGCATGAATGTGACCTTTTTTAGTATTGGAAACATTAGGTCTTTGGACTTCCCCATATTTTATCAAACATTCAAAATCACGTTTTTCTGTCTAAATTTTCATCTGACAATAAATTAAAATACCACCAAAAGTCTTATAAGAATATTGCACATTGCAGACGATAATATTAAATGAAGAAAGTGAAATAACAAACGCAGTAATAATATTGGCTTAGCAAAAACGTAATTGCGTTTTTACATGAAATTCAAACAAATAAATTTTCAATCATGAAACCATTCTTCTAGTTCGACCGTAGCTGGGAAACATTTATGCTTGCAGTCAGAAGAGCAGAGAACAGCCTCTCACTCCTGCCAACATTTCACTTGTCTAAGAGAACCATCAAGGGAAATACTCAACAACAATTTCAAAATTAGGAAGATTTTCAAAATCGAGAGCAGTCGTTTTGCATTTTTCTTTTAAGTCATGTGCACGAGCCAAGGAAGTTATGAAATCGGACCTCTGACTAAACATTCTACTTTCTACCCTTGATATTCTCAGTACAAAAAAGTTCAAGAGAGGTGGTAGCAATATTTACCTTGAAAATAATATTTTGGTTTAACTCTCGTGAGCGAAATGAATGGAAGGCGAAAAGTTCGGAACCTATAAATAGCGTTTTTCAATTTGTAGAAAGTCCCTTAAAAACACGCAAAAAATAATTCGGAATATTTTCGGAAATTATCGCATAAAATTAGTGAAAATTAATATTTAGGGTAATTTGAAGCTTTTCTTTCGTTTAATAAAGTCAAAATACAGTGTTGCCATTGAGAAAAACGAAGTTGATGCAGAATTAAATATGAAGATGGCCCCTTATGCAAATTAAATGAATAGTAAATTAAAGTATGCGTTATTTGAAAACGAATGGTATATATAACTTTGCTGTACCACGAATGACGGCGAAATAAAGAGCAAGCGGGCCTTTTTTTCCCCACAGCTGTGCATATAATTGTACAGTGAAATAAAAAAAAAAAAAAACTGTTTACAGGAATTTACCATGATCAAAACTATATTTGATTGGCCGTAATTACAATATTACAATATTACAAATTAGATAACTTGTTTTTGATAAAAAAGTAAATTTTGGGGATTATATTAAACATTATAATTAAAAATCAATAGTATAAATGTGTTTTTTCGATAGCCTTCATTTCTTTCAGAAAAAATGCTTAAGTTTTGATTAGGAACATAAAAAAATGTAGGTGGCTAGGATATATAACCGAAAACAATATTAAAATTCTGAAACTAGTTAATGATCGAGAATTTTTGAATAAATACTACAGCACATAAACAGTTTAGTAAATTTAGCAAGCAAACCTTTAAATACGACGTTTTAATTATCGCTAATTAAATTATAACAATGGTGATAAATACAGGATACCTTCGATATTTTAAAATCACCCATAAATTTCGATACTGCAAGATTATGTGGGAAATTTTTATTAATAAAAGTTCAATAAAATTTTATCACACTTACTAAATATTGCCTTGATCGAAGGAGGAGGGGGGGGGGCATTTTATCGTTTTTAAAAATGTAGTTTATAGTTAAAATGCATTAGAATTAAATATTTTATATAATTTCGTGATGTTTTTAACAATAGCGGATTTGGAGGGAATCAACACCAAAATGTTTAACTCAGCAAATCTAAAATAATAATTCAATAATTCAATAATTCAATAATGGAAATAAATTTTCAAATCATACTTTTAAAAAATAAGAATTCAAGTTATTCTGTGAAGTTAAAAATTTCTTCAATAAAAATAATTTTTCGACATTTTGCTGTATAAATTTTAAATTTGTATTTTGCTTGCTTTCTTATTTGCAAAGTCCTCAAAAACTTTGTCAAAAATAAACCTTTAATAAATTACCTTTGGTATAATCCCAGACCCTTGATTGTATTCTATTCTTCTCTCTCTGTCTCTCTCTCTCTCTTTTTTTTTTTTTTTTTTTCTTCATGAAAAAATGTTTGGCCTTGACAGTGGACTTTCTGAGGACCGGTGTTAGTAGAAAAAACCTCATCAGGGGTTTGAAAACAGACACTTTCTTATCATGCTTACTGTTTGGAGAATTTGGGTTTTTCTACAGAAAAATCATTAGTAAATCATTAGTAATCAAGTAAGTCGTGTCGATCGCTAGCCGCAAGATCCACCCCTACACTTAGAGAAGGGTGTGTTTGTGTTGTGGGATTAAGGCCAATTACCTACACGAGGGATCTATGCCTATGCGTTGGGTGTCCTTCGTGGGGGTCTTTTAAAGGGGTCCTGATCCGTATTTACGTCAAGTTTCGGAGGAAACCATAGAAAACTCCGAACGGTTAGGTCGGCGGACGCAACCTGGTTTTGAACCAGATACCTTCCGACTCCCAGTTCAGAGCGCAAATGCGCTCTGCCACTGGTCGGGCCTTAGAGAAGGGAGAAATACTCTGTTTTTTTTTTCTTGAATATAAAAAAAAGTCCCATTTTAGCCATAGAAAAACCACGAGGGAGGGGGGGGGTCTGGTGATTTTGACCCCCCCTCCCCCAATGGGCACCACGATGCCCATGATGCCCCTTGTTCACGACCCTGGTCCTCAGACTTTGATAATATCTTTTCGCATTGCTAAAGCAGGATGCGACATTTAACGGAATGTACTTCAAAAAATTTTAAACAAAATAATTGTTCTTTATCTATTTTGAAAAATTCAACTACCAACAGCTACTAAGACGATATCTTTGGCAAGGGCATACTCATATGGGCATGGGAGCCCATATGAGTGCTTTTAGAAGTAATCTTATATTTGTAAGGGGCGGCTCATGTCGGTCTTCTAAACGTTTTAGTACTAAAATAATAGAAAAAAGTTCAGTATGCTATAAAACTGCCTACTATACTTAGTCTTAAGGTAGCCCGAACCGCCCTTTAGGTCAAGCCACCATTTTCGCCCAATATATAGACGCCCATGGTTTAGTGTATGATGTTTTTCATTAAATGGAGAGTAATAATTTTAGATATTCTGTAAGAAAAATAGACGAAAGGCAAAAAGGGGGGGGGTCTGTTCCTGCGACCTCTATCTCTAGTTACAGATTGCCGGCTTGGGGATATCCCCAGCCGACCATCAGGTTAAGCCTCATGTGCGCCCCCTGTATGGGCGCTAATGGTTCAGTGTAAAATGATATTCATTAAATTGAGGGCAATTCTTTTAGATCTTGTGTGAGGGAAAAACAAACAAACGGGGGCGGCTGCTGCCGCCCCCTAATTTTGCTTTCAGGTTGCCGCCCGGACCGCCCCCCCCTTGCTACGCCACTGGGGCAAAGACTACTTTAACGTATGGTTACCATGTTGGAAAGAGCAAAAAAGCAAGGGAAAACACTGCATACAAAAATCCAGGGGGAGGGGCAACGCCCCCCCTTGGTATATGCTGCCGGCGCCTATGTGGAAGGATGTTATTGTGTGAGAAATACAGCATCTGAGAAAACTTCTGTGTTAAACTGACTGTTATAAAATGTATTATTGCTTATTAATTTCTGGGAACTGCGTACTGAAGCTTAAGATTGTTCGTCGACTTTCTAGAACCATTAAAATTTGTATTACGTCCTGTCAACTGGTCTTTTTACTAGAATGTTTCATATGCACTGGACTTTTAAGCTAAGAACCCGGAAACTAAGCAGAATTTTCTTCAACACTGGTGCCAGCAGTGGAATTCCAAATTAAGTAATTTTCCAGTGTACGGTTTTGATAAGAGCAAAAATGGAAGAACAAAGAATGATTAGGGACATGAAAGCCGGACAAGAAGGGACAAAAGCCAAAATGGAAGCTTGCCAGGAAAAGATGATATCCGGATTGGAGAAAATAGAGGAAAATCAAGAAAAATTAGAGGAGCAAATAACTGATAAGCCAAGTGGAAGTGAAGGTTACAGACATAAGCGCCGGCAGAGTATTTCCCAGGGGGGAGCAAAGAGCAAAGACTACTCAAGGGGGGGGGGCAAAGATTACTTGATTACCATCGTATGGTTACCATGTTGGAAAGAGCAAAAAAATCAAGGGAAAACACTGCATACAAAAATCCAGGGGGGGCGCATTGCCCCTTGCCCTATGCTGCCGGCGCCCATGGTTACCGATGCCCTTAAGTCATTTTATCGAGAAAAAGCATTTGAAGGTTCATGACCCGCGTGAAACTAAAAGTAAGGACTGTATTGGTAATCCTTCTTTATTCTTACGTTGTTTTCCTTTGTATTAATTAAACCCATAAGGGCGTTAAAAATAAATTTTAATTATATTTAATTACTTCGAAACATAATATTTCGCTGGAAAACCCTACTCGAAGACGAGAACTGTTTGCTGGTCACGCTGATAGAGGTTGCTTTGTGGTTGCTAGGCTTTTCCAAATGTTCTGCGAAAAATGCTCATGCATTAAGAATTCTTATAATTTCGCGAGATATCTCAATGTACGAGCTTTTTCTCCCGTAAATTTTAGTAAACAACAAAATAGTGCCAGAAATTTCGATCCTGTTAAATGAGTGAACTTTTTTTTAACTTTTAGCAGTTTGGCAACATTAAATTATCAGTTTTATATCAACAGGGACCTGTCGTCTGTTTCCGTGGGGATATTTGTTTTTCTTGAAAACTTACTGATACATTTTTATTGTGCTGTGGTTAGTACTACGATTTCAGTTCTCTCTCTATTTTTATTTATTTATTTTTAAATCTATTGGGATTTTATTATACTTCTTAGTTTTTTTTTAACGACTGTGATAACATCTATAAAAATTATTCATTTAAATTCACATAGGAGAGAGTGTAAACGGAAAGTATGATGATTTTTTTACATTTCACATGAGCAGGAAGCAGGATTTCTAAACTGTATCCAAAAGTGTGCATATTTGAAACGACTAACTTCCTTCCTTTTCTTCCTTCAATAAAACACATTTTAGTTTATTTTAAAAGTTAAGTTTTTAAAATTATCAGACATCTTATTTTAATAGTTAAGGTTTGGCGCTATTTTACGCTTCCAGTAAGTGTACCTACCTACCTAACTAGTTAATTTAATGATTGAACTATACTTGTGCCATCGCTAATTAATGAGATTTAAGGAGCTAAAATTTGTGTTAACATATTTTACCATTTAATACAAAGCCAAAGCAACATATGTAAAAATGTAATTTTTCGTATTCATAGCTTCATGGTCAGTATGGAGGTTCTCGTATAATACGTAATTCATTGATAAATATTGTTCTCAATTTTATTGCCATGAGAACAGTTCATACATGACTGAAAATTTTAGGATATAAACTGAGTCACTAAGTAATCCTCCCCCCCCCCCCCCTTGCTGTTCATTTTTACAATAATATCGGTATTAAAGAATGTGTATGAATTTAATTTAATGTAAACTAACATTCAAGTTTGTTTTAAAAGTATTATCCCAGTACCTGACAAACCCGAAGAGAACTGTTTTCTTGCCATGCTGATGGAGGTTGCTTCCTCATTGCTAGACTTGTACGAATGCTCTGCAAAATTTAAATTTTAAATAACTTGTATCTGTAGTAATCAGACTTTTAAAAAAGAACCAGTTTAGGTATAATTGCAAATCAAGGATTAACTTTGATTATTTCTAATGCATTAGTTTTATAATCTGTGTTTCATATAATTAACATTTCTTATTTATAGCAAATGTTACAGATTTGGAAAGTATAATATTGCTACCGTTGGTTCTTTGTTTAAAAAGTTTAATAGTAAAAATGTAATTCTTCTTTAATTTGCAATTTATCAAAATTAACTTTCAAATTTTTTAAATTAATTAATTAATTTTTTTTAGATTTCCTGAAATTTATTCAGTAAATTTCATATAATTATATTCAGACCCCAATATAACAAATTTGTTGGGTACAAAATTTTTATTCATTCAGTCAGAATTATTCTCTATTTATTAAGGTTAAAAAAAATTCTGAAACAAGAAATTGCACTTTCTATTCAACAATTAATGATACTACGAATAGTAATGCACTAGTTAATTTGAAATTTTATGCTGCAGCTGTGATGCCTAAAGATGAGGTGCACTCTTCCCCATCAAAAATTGCTGGTTATAAGAAGTCTATGCTTCTAACAAGATGGCTATGTCATTGAAAAGCAATCCAGTATTTTTCTAACCTGAAATAACTTTTTCATCACAAAGATTTTTTTCCCCTGTTGAAATAAGTTGCTAATTCAATGTTTATTATTTGTTAAATAGGAGTTTTTGCCTTAATTTTAATTGAAGAGAAAGAAAATTTTGGTAAACTGCAAAATTCCGTAAATAGGAGTTCCATAAATCAGGGTCAAACTGCATAACTTTTCATAACACCATTACATTGCATTCAAGATCTTAAATATTTCAAGAGTAGTAGAATTTTTCTGTCTGATTAACTAAGTCCAAAACTTGAACAACCTTTTTTTCTTTTTATCTAGATTTTGATATAAAAAAGATGCCAAGTACTGTATTGAGAGCTGGTACTTACCTGGTGCCAAGCATACCAGTCGAATTTTTTGTTGCTGTTATGGATTATATGGAAGCAACATTAGGATACTCTACAACTTTGCTCTATGAACCTAGGCACCATACTCCCAGAATTGATGTCAATGATCCATTTGCTTCAGGATACTTGGACATTGGTAATTATGCACTGTGGTACATTAAATTTTTTTATTTTTATTTTACTGTGTAGCATATTTAAAAAGTCAAAAATTGGCGCAACAGCCCACTGTGGTGCGGCAGGGTTCATACGCCCTCGGGGAAACCTGGAAAACAGGGAAAACTCAGGGAATTGAATATTAGCTCTTAAAACTCAGGGAAATCTCATGGAAAATTTAATTTTCCTGTAAAAACCTGGAAAATCCAGCTCCAACTCTGGAATTTAAAAAAATTTACCTCTTTTTTTACATTCTTTTATGGCTTTCTTCACTCCTTCCAATGCCCAACTACGTCCCTAATGACACTTACACACTATTGGAATAGATATATATACGAGGGTTGTTTTTTATTCAACCTCCGATGCACAGTCAAAGAAAGACAAGAGTTAAATAATAAAAAGAATTTACTGCCAAAGGTTAGGTACATATATAATTTCTTTTCAGCATAATCGCCATGAAGATTCAGGCAATTGACGAATTGGTAGACAAACCTTCCAATGTCCTTCTAGTGAAACTTTGCCGCCAGAGTTGCATCCAAGGGCCTGAAATTGTTTCACAAAACTTCATTTAAAAGAGAGCTTTGGGTCTTTTTACTCTGGGTTTCTGGGCAGTTCAGTTCAAATATCGGAAATCACTTGGGGGCTAAGTCAATGGCCAATAGAGACCATCCAAGATCTCACTCTCACATTACCATTGTTTTGGAACACTTTATTGGTTTCTTTTGGTTACTGACTTAGTATTGTGGTATTTTCACCTGTTTCTTGAAATGAAGAGCATGCTAAGAGGCCAAAGCTTTCAGACCAATGAAACAATGAAGAAATTGATGAAATGAAGAAATTTAAAACAACTTTCAGGCTCATGTTTGCATAGCTGGCGGTAATGTTTCTTGAACAGGGCATTGGGTAGCTCCTCTACCGATTAAACAAATGCTCAAATCTTCATGATGTGTAAGTCGGAAAGAGACCATCTCTGTACGCGACATGGTCTGTACCCGAAACATTACAGTTCAGGCATTACAAGCACCACACTTGTTCTGAAAATGTAAAACACTAACTTTTGACAATAAATTCTTTGTATTCTTTACAAACGTCTTTTACTTATTGACCATCGGAGGTTGAATAAAACACAGCCTCGTATGAGATGAGTCATCTATTTTAAACCTTATTGTTACTATTATTTAAAATAACTGTTTTTTTTTTTTTTTTAAATATTTTACATTTTTGAAAAAGGGTGGTGCTTGTGGGGAGGCCATGATCCCCCCCCCCCCTCTTGAACTTTTATTTATTTTATTTATTTATTTATTTATTTTTTTGATAACCTTAAAATTCTTGGAAAATCACCTGGAAAACTCAGGGAATTTCATTTTGAAAAATGAGTATGAACCCTGTGCGGTTGCACATGCCCCGGCCCGGTGCTCAGCCAGACACGAAGTCCCTAGTATTTGACCCCAAGCAAGCTTGGTCTTCATTTTATCAATCCATTCAAGGGATGAAAGGCTGAGCCAACCTTGCCCAGCCCGGAATTTGAACTCTGAACCTGTGGGACGGCATCATGATGCGCTAACCACTAGAGCTGAAGATTCCCGGTCGCCAGCTGGCGACTAAATTCTTTTGTTTGGCCACCAATTAATTCACGCCCAGGTGCCATGCTATAATAATTTTCTGGAAATTTCTTTTCCCCTTTTAAGATGTATTATTATTGTTACTATTACCGTATTTGGTTTAGATGCTGCATGTGCATTTGAGGAATGGACACTTGCTAAACATATCCTTAAGAACCAGTCAGGATCTCAGACTTTAACCGAATTGCTTATGAAGTTCGTTATCTCCAAACTTAACCTGCTTCAATGTTCTTAGGGATGTTGTGACCATTTTGTTAAGTTTCTCCATCAAATGCTCTTAAAGAATGTGTCTTTTCTGCATTAAAGAATACTTTAGGAGAGAAATACCTATCAATGGAACAAAAAACTATTGAAAATAGGCTTATAATTTATGCATAAAATTGTGATGGAATGGCACCATCTTACCAAGACGACCAAATTTGATTAAAAAAAAATGACACATTCTTCTGTAATTTAGTTAATAAATGCTATGAATAATATTTTGTCTGTTTTCAGATTTAGTGTTTGGAGATAAATGTATATGCTATTGCTATGTAAATGATGCCATAAGCTTAAAATTCCCAACCATTTATATTTCTTGGTTATCATAACTTGCACCTTGCATTAGTCGCTTAAAAATAGATTTTCTTTTTAAAATGTATTTAATTATCTCTATGTTATCTATTATTACCACTTACTCTGTCTCTCTATATATACAGTAGATATGCTCTAAAGCTTCAGTACAAGCAAATAAAATAGATATCAACTATGTGCATACTTATAGCCAATGTGCTAAAGATTGCGGTAAGTACTGGCTCCTAGATGAAATTGATTTAGGAGCCAGTGGTCACTATGAAAAATGGGAATCTTCAGCATTACTAACCGCTACACCACTGGGCTTCAGCATATTTGAAGTAATAGTATATTTATAGATGGAAAATATATTGTTTTTTTAATTTTTTAATGAAGGGACTAAATTATTACAATAAATGGTTTTGAAAATTTCTTCTTTAGTTAAAGCTTGAACTTTTAACAATGTGAAAAGTTTTATTTAATATTTATTACAAATTTGTAAACAAATAGTTAAAAGCAAAATTCATGGAATTAAAAACACTCCATGATTTTGGAATTCTCTTCAAATGTATTTGCACACAACATAAGCATCAGGGCCGATCCCAGAAGAAAATCTTGGGGGGGGGGGGGTGAAGAGAGGTAAATTGCCGACTGGAAAAAATAGATTTGCCGATTTAGTTTCCAAGTTAGACACCTTCCTATATTGGGCAGTTTTCCGAGGAACAGAACATGCCCATAACCATAGGTGGCTGGTGCACCAAAAAAGTGGGGGGTCAAAAGAGATGAGAGTATGTAAGTAGAGGGCACCCCTAAAGCTGTTTTTTTTTGGGGGGGGGTGTAAAATCGCCCTATTATAATTGAATTTTAATGTCAGTATTGATTAAATGTCCTTCTCTAAAAGAACTAGGATCAAAAATCAGAACGGATGTCCAACGAAGATTCCCTCCTTCTAATTCAAAGTAGAGACCTGCACGGACCGGCCGGTCCGGACTCGTGTTAGTGTTAATTTTTTTTCGAGTTCCTGCAACCCGAAAAAAAGTTAATATTAATAACTTCTTAATATAAAATGTCTGAAAAATATTTATTTATCGATCTATCTGGTCGTCTTTACATATTTTTTAATTTCTGGAATTTTCGAATTTTTCCTCCTCAACTATGGGCTCGTGATGTTTGTTCAAATGTGTTACGGGCCCGGGCATGGCCTACAAATTCAAGAATCGTCGGGCTCGGGCCGGGCCGGGACTCTTATTTTCAGGCTGTGCAGGTCTCAAATTCAAAGTTCCATTCCAATTCTTATGAAATAATAACATGAGAAAAATATAAAACACTTACTTGTTAAGCAAATCTTTCGTTCTTTAAAGTCTTGAATAGATCAATTACGTCACAAAATGACAAACTTCCAAACACACAGAGAGAGGAGGTTACTAATAAATTCATTTATTTGATCTTATATTATCCATCCTAATAAATTATTTGGTATTATATTATGCAATATTGGCATATACATCCAATTTATGGAAGTAACATAGAATCTTTTACATTAATTTCTTTTTTCTCGGGGGGTGTTTGCCCCCCCCCCTCTTTAATCCGCCCTTGTATGGAAATATATCAAAGAGTTCCTTTTCAACAAAAAAATTGCATCTTTTTTTCAGTTCTGTTATCTCTGGATATTTCTGTCAAAGAGTTGGTGTATTTTTTGTACATTTTTTGAAAAATTTACATTTCTCTCTTTAATTTTTCCATATCAAGATCTAATCCATATCAATAAGCAAAATGCTCTGTTCACTTCTCCATAGTACTCTAACCATGCAAATTGGTCGAACCAATTTTTTTTGGATTTCCTCACTTTATGTATCGGATATTCAAAGTCTAGAGGCTGATGTGGGCCTTCGTTTAATCCATTTTTCCTGTATTTATGTTGATCCGAAGTTAAAGTGTCTCATTATCTTCAGTTCTGAATCCTAGTTATTTGCTCTGAGACTTTACGTTGGTAAATGATCAGCCTGTGTGTTCCTGAGTTTAACTCTTTAGCTCCTAAAGATAATCTCATAGCTGTTGGTTCCCACCGGAACGGCAGAAACGTGAAACTTAAACCATCACATTTTTCATTTTCTTTTAAATTGCTAAGCATATTTTGATCTGCATTTTCCGCAACTGGAATCTTACGGAAACATGAAGTGATGGTCGGTTGAGTTTTAAGCCGCTTTGCTTTTAACATTTCAAAAACAAATATGAATATGGAACAAATAAAGATCATGAATCAGAAAAACTTAGGCAGCACGCGCACTGTCAACCTACTGCTTCGAATTAGCATATGGGAATGAAATGTTCACGAGATCCTTACATCTGGGCAGGGCCGATTCTAGAATATACAGTTCCTTTCGGGAAATTTCTAATTCGGTCCCCCCCCCCCCCCACCCACACACACACATACAATCTCCTACAATTAAATCCCTTTCTAAATGTGCAGATAAATATGCTTTCTTTTTCTTAAATGTAATCTTAAAAGAGACTGTAGAAAGCCGTTTATTATCCCTTCCATGAATTGTATTCATGGGTGGTCAGTTTAACTCTTTAGCTCCCAAAGATAATCTCATAGCTGTTGGTTCCCATCGAAACGGCAGAAAATGGCCTGTCCGCCCTCTCCTCATGTAACCTCCCTTTTTAAGTGGCGTGAGAGGCTTCCTGTTATGATAATCCGAAGACGGTCTATTGTATCTATTCCAGAATACAGGAAGGTAGCAATGACAAAATTTTAAAGTAACACACCTGTAAGGGGGGGATTTCTAGAAAGCTACACTCCGTTTTTATGGGAATGAAGGCACTCGGACAGTTGGAGGAGATAAAGAGTAATTTTCCCTCCTTTTATCCAAATAAAGGAAAAGGAATGCGCATTGCTGCTATTGTCAAGATCTATTTTCTTCCTATCACAATTACTGTGACTTGTTTTAGAGAAAATGCATCGAATTTCTCTCGCCGAAAACCGTTAAATGCGGAAAATCTAACGTTCTTGACGACATTTTTTAACATTACAAGTATAGGAAGATATTTGGAACCAATAGAAAATGACGTTATAGGCGGGAAAACAGTAAATACGTCTAACGTTAAACCAGGGTTTCACTTTATATATATATGTAAAGACCTTGCACTGGGAAAGTTCGCTTTCCCTCCCCTTCTCTTGCTCGGTTTCCGTATTGAGTGTCTTGCCATCATTTTTAGATGAATTGTTACTTTTGAACTTTGAAAATTGGGAGGGCGAGGCCCCTTTACTTTTGGAAGTGAGGGGGCAGTTGCCCCCTTGCCCCCCCCCCCCCCGTACCAGCCGCCTATGCCCATAACATAGAAACAGCATAAATACCTCTTTAACTTGTACAGAGGGAGCTGCAAAAGTTCGACTTTCAGAGGATTCACATTATTTACGCATTAATGATCAATCTGGTTTTTACATTAATAAAGTGAATTAGTACATGAATAAATTGCAGAGGTCGTACGTAAAAGGCAGAATTTTCCACAAAAAGGCTCGATTATTATTACTTTGCCAACAAAAATCTACATTTTTGTTGGGTAGGGATGGTTACATTCCTGACTCTGTTAAAAGTAATTAAATTTTCATAAAATATTCATAACTTTTAATTTAGTCATAAAATATTCTCTCAGGAATGAAGAAAATATTTGACTATCCATATGCGACAAAACTTTCTGTCCTAGCTTGGGTTGGCAGAAATGAGTTTTGGGGGGACCCTCAATGTAGTCTTTACCTTTACTTAAAAAAAAGGAAAGGAAGCCATACCGAGAGCACTGTTTATAAACACTTTCCAACACTGTCTTATTTGCGTATATACTATTGCATACCTGCCAACTCTACTGGATTTTGATGGTTTCTCCTGGTCTCCTGATTTTGCATTAAAATCTCCTGGTTTTCTTAAATTTTGAAGCTTTAATAATCAACACATTTATTCCCCACCATTTTTGAAAGATTACCGCTCTCTGGGTCTATTCATTCAATATGGACCAATATACCATGGTATTTTGGTCCAGTAATAAAGATTTGTGCTTATATTGATTACTCATTTGTGAAGGATTCTTGAAAATGTGAGAATTAGATGGCAAGTCGTTTAATTGTATCATTTTTTTAGAAAGTCCCAAAATTTTACTACTTTTTTTTGTCTAAAAGGAAGAAATTTTGTAAAATTTCGAACATTTAAGAAAAAAACTTGTGGACGTAAAGAAGCGTTGAAGTTTTATTAATTTTATGTTAAAAGAATTCTTCCATTTCTCTGAGCTCTTTTACAAATTCAATTTTTAGTATCACGACCTTATGTGTGATTGAAATTTCAAACATAAGTTGTTATAAAAAGCAAACTTTTCATTTTAAAAACCATAACTGTGTCGTGCCATGTCAAATTATATTTTTAAAAAATTATATATAGAATAGATGGCGAAATTTAATGTGTGAAAAAATTTCGACGAGTGTTTTGACTTAGTGTGTGACTTAGATAAGTAATTAGGACTTTAAGATTATGATACCACATAAATCTACTGGATTTTCTTAGTTAGATGCTGGCAGGAATGCTATTGCATGACAAACAGTTAACTGTTCGCTCCCAACGTAGCTAAAGACGCGACAGTAGAGATTTCTCCCTTCTGGGTCCATCGGCGTGAGTCTTAGAATGCCTCCCCGGCGTGAGTCTTAGAATGTTTCTGCTCTGGCGACAGCCTTGCACAAGCGCATGACTAGGCCATGCCAGGGCATTCAAAGACCCATGCCCAGAAGCAACGATTTATACAGGAGGGAGGAATTTCTGCCCTTGCGTCTTAGCAACGACGGTAGTGAACAGGTTAAAGCCAACAAGAAACTAAAATATTGTGATCTATGAATATTTTTTGAGCCCTGTAGAGGTATCAACTCTACGTCCACCCATGCCGATGGACAGAATGCTCTCATAAACCTCAATAATAAATACCAATTTTGTTTTGCTTGAAATGATGAACACTTCTAAAATGCACTCTAAACATTCTCTGCCCATAAGCTGCAATGCATTAGACTTATTTTGTGTGCTCCTGTAAAAGAACTATAAATGGTACCTACATCCTTTTCAATAGGGTACATGGTATGGTAATTTTCATTATTATATAAAAGTTCGATTGATGCATATTTACGGCAGTTAGAGCACGGGCAGGCAGACAGACGAAACCATAAACATTTCAAGTTCTTTGGAAAGTGTTAAAAAATAGACCCTTAAAAAGAATGTGAAGCTTGAAGGGAGGGAAAAAAAACTGGAATAAGGTAAGTAATTCTAGCTCGAAAAGTTAATTTTTGCTTTAATTTAAGATAAAATGGAAAATTAAGCATATATTAATTTTGAAGCTCCTGCACTCTAAACATTCTCTGCCCATAAGGTGCAATGCATTAGACTTATTTTGTGTGCTCCTGTAAAAGAACTATAAATGGTACCTACATCCTTTTCAATAGGGCACATGGTATGGTAATTTTCATTATTATATAAAAGTTTGATTGATGCATATTTACGGCAGTTAGAGCACGGGCAGGCAGACAGACAAAACCATAAACATTTCAAGTTCTTTGGAAAGTGTTAAAAAATAGACCCTTAAAAAGAATGTGAAGCTTGAAGGGAGGGAAAAAAACTGGAATAAGGAAAGTAATTCTAGCTCGAAAAGTTAATTTTTGCTTTAATTTAAGATAAAATGGAAAATTAAGCATATATTAATTTTGAAGTTCCTAAGGTCGCAACCCCCAGTATTTGCTCTGTCATCTCTTCCTATTTTAACGGTGAACTATACTCTTGTATTTTATCTCTTATTATAACTTACCCATCATTTTTCTAAAATTAAATTAAATTACAAAAAAAATTGGGGTTATTTCTATATGAATAATATGAAAGTAAATCACAATAAAAAGTAGTACAAATATAATCTAGATATATAGTTACCAGATCGGCAATGATCTTTTTCTTGGAGAATGGATTTGACGGAGCTCCAATAGTTTGTATGGAAATTCCCTTTCCATTATGACCGTTATTTTTGTTCTTCTTTTAGTCATTATCAAAACAACTACATATCACATTTTGTGCACTGCACTTTTTATCGTTTTCTTTTGTTTACAACTAGTTTCGTGTTTTTGTTTACAACTGGTTTCAGTCTTCAGTCTTAAATGAACACTGCAGCAAACTTTTACTTCATTTTGTTAAATGCTAGAAAACTTTTTTATTTATTCATTTTTACCAAATTGATGTATTAATTATATCTTAAAGCTAAAAATGGTTTTCTTCTAATCAAGGTACGCTAAGGCTCCTCCAAGTATATGTTTGATCGACTTTGGCTTGGTTACTGTCCAGTTAACCGAGCTAACAGGAATAGGGGACACATTATTTTCTACTGTACAAGCGAATTTCTTTTTCCTGTGCATTTCAAAGAAGCAAAGAAAATACATCTATTTCCCAGAAAAGACCGAGCTGGACCAAAGGGTGGCGACAGCCTCAGGCCAGTTATGGCCTCATTGCACTACTTATTACTAATTCATACAGAGTGGTAGTTCATAGTTTGTCTCAATGAAATATATGAGACTGGAACATTCTCGTTCTCAGTATTTCTCCCATAGACATGTGTACAGAAGACTCTTAATTAGATTACTGTGGACATGTGAGATGACTATTTGCTTTGGGAAAAATGCCGAGACAGGTGTCATGGGACGTATGTGGTGTCAATTGCAGAGAGCTGATTCTCCGACTTTCCCTTTTGTGTATCTAGCCACCCAGTGTGCAGAGTGCTCTTTATTCATTCCCTCTTCTTTCTTTTGACTGATGCGAATATGCAAGGAATTTCTCACTCGGTTGTATGTACTGGAAGTAGGACGTCAAAGGGACAAAAGTTAGGAAAAGTGCCGATTAAAAACTCTTGTAAATACTAGAATGAGGAGTTTTGGAAGTCCAGAATAGCAATTTTGCCGACTGCCTTTTAAGTGGGGGGTGTCTCCCCCCCCGCCCAATGGGATCGGCCTTGATAAGCATGTGCATTCGATGTTCTCTGAGCTATCTTTGTGGTGTGACATGAAAGTAGTACATTCTTTTATGATTTTTTTTTGGGGGGGAGGACTTTGCTTTTACAGTGGTCGCCACTTATTTCAGTCAATGATTTATCCAGTAAGCCACTTATTCTGGTGAAAATCAGCATGAACAGAATAAAATGGCCAAATTGCACTGGTTTTCTACCTGTTACCTCGGTAGTGAGTGCCGCTTTATATGGTCAGATAATCTTTCGAGATTATGAAAATTTCGACAGAATTAGCTTTTAGGGCAGAGTGAAAGCCAGTCAAAGATGACTCATATTTGTGGAGGTATTATGGGAATTCAATCAAAACAGTTGTTAATACACTTAACAGAATTTTAATAAAAATAATGATCAATCCTATCCCCGTAACCAGTCAGACACCTGATGATGATGATGACGACGATGTGCACCCAAATCGGTTACGTGTTACAAGAGTAGATTTGCCTAAGACTTTTTTATGTAAAGCATTTGAGGAGAACAATCTAAATGATTGCATCACCTCTTTTCAACATTAAGTGATATTCAATTTGCTATGCCCCTAAAACAGCCTTTATTTTCAAAATTTCCCTCCAAGAAGTAATTAAAATAAATAAATGTACATATGTATTTTTTCACTTGTTCACTTCTTTATTCTTTAAAGAAATATGTACATACATTAAACTATGAACTCATAAAGTTCATATTTATGATTTAATTTATTGATTTTTTCCTTAAATTTTTTCACTTTTACTTTTGGTACCACCATTTATTTCAGATTTCTGTTATTCCAGTCAATTTCAATCTGTCCCGATGTGCATAAGTGGCAACCACTGTATATATAATTTTGAATTCTATGTCTACTTTATTATTAATACTATTTTAATGAAATTTTATCTTAATGTTTTCTTTTTTAAAAGCTTGGATGACTAGTTCAGCATATATAAAATTAAAAAATAGTTCAAGTCCAGTGCAGTTAATACCTATTAAAACTGTTCATAAACACGAAAAAGGAGAAGGATGCTACACTGATATTATTATGCATAAAGATCTGAGGTAACACTAAAATTTTTTTTGTTGTATGTAATTTTTAATATTTTTATTTGTACTATAGTTTAATAATGCAGAAAATAAAACCTATTTTACTTATAATGTTTTTTTAAAAGCAAATGATCTATATCGTAAGTAGTAGATGAATTATGTTTACATTGAGGGTTGATATTTTCACTAAACTTGTTACTCTTGTTCTATGAACTAAAAGAACATGCATTATTTTAACCTGTATTTTTAACATGTGTTTTGAGAATTTAAGATACTCATGATGAAATTTTACTTTTTTGTGTTTTTAGTGGAATTGTTAAGGAGTTTCTAGATCTACGAGGTTATGGATTTGCTCATGATGTTGAGCATTCCTTCAACAGCCACACACTTACTGAGTCGAAGCTTAAATCCATGGGAGAACGACATTCTTCTTTTTTTAGTAATTACATTTTTTCTGGTATGCAAAGTTTTATGTTACAGATACATAGGAGTTCAAAAAATGTACTCACTGAATGTAGCTAACTAACTTCTAAACAAAAAGGCATACACTTGCTAATCTTGCATAGTATAGTGTAAGATATAAAATTTGTTCTGGTAAGCAGAGCTGGCTATTTATGCCATGCATGCTCCAGTGGTTGGTGTAGAAGAGCCTGTATTGCCATTATGCCATAAACAGTAACAATGGGTTAGTGCAATGAGCACTATATAGAAATTAATTTTAATCATAATTTCTCAGTGCCAAAAACTGTCACATAGAATCAAATTTTTTATGAGATATCGACTTGCAAACAGTGAGCACAACTTTTGGACCCCTTTAACACTCTTTTTATTAAAATTATAAATATATATATATTTGGATTCAAGTATATCTGTTTTGAGTTTTGAAATACAAGTAAACAGAGTTAGAAATTTCTAGCTTATCTAAAATTTCTAATTTAAAAAATGTATACATATTGCATCAAACTTCAAGATAGAAACACCAAAAATAAGATTTTTAAAATGCTTCTTGTAGAATCTTGAAATTTTTATATTTAAATAGCATCTGGAATATATCCACAAAAGGATATATAAACTCATCTTTTTCAAAACTATAAATTTTTATGTTCTTAAATATGATTTATGTAGGTTTTCATAGTTTATTAAAGTTCATTGTTAAAAGTAACTTGAAAAAACTTTTTTTTATGTAAAAAGTTCTACAAGTGGCTCATTCTTTTTTTTTTTTTTTTTTTTTTTTTTTTGTTATCGCCTTTTGGCAGGGGCTTGAACAATCTTGCAGTAATTGCTAAATTTTTATCATGTCAGAAAGCAGAAAAATTTTGAATTTTTTTAATTTGATAACATTGGGATATTGGGATAATATTGGCTTTTTGATAATATTGGGAATATTATTGTTTGCAATAACAAATTAATCATGACTAACCATAGTTAACTTTTAAGCAATATATTCTTGTTTGTTACATTTAAAAACTGTGAATTTTTTTACTATCATTTTTTGGCTAGGGTAGGAGATTTGAAAAAAATCTATTGTAATTAGCTTAAAATAAAACTTTTTATGACTGATTCGTGAATTGTTAGCTAAAGTACATTAGTATTTTAGCTCAATTGAAAATTTAGAAGTGAGCGAAAAATCAATTGCAAAACATGACCCAGACATACAGTATGGGTTATATAAAAAGAATGTTAAAAAAAATCAAAAATCTTTTAATTAAACGTTAATTGTTAGTATGCCAATAAAGGCTGCTAAAAATATTTTTGATGCAAATTTTGGGGGTAGAAAGCCATAATAAATATACAATATCTTTTTAATTGGGAATCCAAGTTGACATGTTAATATAACATACTTTACACATCATTTCTAAAAACAGCCCATTGTGTTTCAAAGAATTGGGTCTCCAAGGTATTAGACATACTTGAGAACCTAATTTTACGTACCTGTGTTAGTATTTTATCCTTTCCTAATGTTATTGAAAAAGAACCTAGAAAATTCAGTTAAGGTTCCTAACTAGTTAATCCTATGAGGCTCCCGGTATCCATGAATTAAAAAAGTTTTACAACCCTAGTTGACCATTTGTTGAGTGGAGGAAAATAATTTTCCACTTCCCAAAATCAGTTCTAAAGAGGTAAATAGGGGATTTGGCAAAAATAAAATTCACCAATGTGGATAATCATCTTCCTACAGATTTACCAACATTCAGAATTCACACATTTTTTAAAGTTTTTCATGTCCCATTAAAAAAGAATTACCACACATCAGTTTAAATTTGATAATGTGTTAATTTAATATCTCTCCTCATTTTACTAATATCAAAGTAATTCTTGAAGCATTCATGAAAAGTGTTAAAATAATTATTTATTTTAATTTTTAATGGGCATATGGAATCAAATCATTATTATTATTCTTTTCCTCCCCCTCAACTTTTAGGATCTCATATAGAGTCTATCAAAGCAGTTATTGCCAAAAAAGTAGAAGCTGCAGCAGTAGATGCCAACAGCTTGGCATTTTTTCTTCGGAGAAATCCTCATTTGGCTGAAGAAATTGAGGTTTTAACTTCTTGGGGTCCATTGCCTCCATATGCATGTGTTATTCGCTCAACATTAAAAGGTAAGTAATGAGCATACATGATTAAAAGTTGAATTTATAACACAATTATGGGTGTATCTATCTGTAAAATTTTTCCTTGGTTTTTGAGGTTGAATTTTGTCTTAGATAGCCTTTGAAACGACTTATTTAAGGAATCACTTTATCAGTAATGTACTTAAATTATAATACTGATAGAAATGTATAAATAGAAAGTTTATAAATAATTCAGTATCATGTACCGTTATTGAACAATGGTTTTATACTGAAAAACTGTATTAAAGCTTTGATACATGATGGTTATTTTCACATTCGCCTTTTTTTTCTCTCTCACTCTCTTTTTGTCAACTATGTTGATATTCAAGCATTATGGAAAGTTTTATCCTCATTTTGTAAATGAATAATGTCGAAAAATATTTTAAAACAAAAGCTATTGTCATATGTCTAGTACTGAATTTTGTATATGATTAGATCAATATAAAATCAAATAAAAAATTTGACACACTGTTACAAACTTTTCTCGGATAACTAAAGATTTTATTTATCTGAATTCTGTGTCAATAATTTGGATAACAATCCAAATTATATGTCATTCTTTTTAGAATATGCTGATTTCATTCCAAAACTATTGCAGGTCAAATGATTAGCACAGGAATGAATATATTTCTTCTCTTTAATGTTTTAATTCTAAAGCCTAAAAATCTATTTATTTTACAGCTTATATGATATTGCAACATCTATTTCAAAACTTTTTAATGATTTCTTTACAATTTAAATAAATATGAATAAATAATAGTAATAGTTATAAATATTTTTGTATTATAATTTTAAACTTTTTTATTAATCTTAAAATATACGATTTATATGTAAAGGGGAAAAAAAACCTAATGCATATTATAAATCTCTAAATTTTATAACTACTGTACAAGCATGTATTTTATCCGTTTGCTCTTGATGATAATAAAGAAAATTGTTTGTTAATGTTTGTATGCTAATAAAACTTTCAAAATTAGCTACAAAATCATTTAAAGACCTTTTTAATGATCCCCCCCCCCTCCCATGACTTGTGTTTAAGTTTGTGAGGAAGAGCAATTATGAAAAGAAAAAATATTAATTGTAGTTAATTTAAAAGCAATAGGACGGACAGGATTAAAATCATTAAAAGGAGATAAAAATTAGTAGTTAATTAGTTTTCTATGTTTATTTCAGATAATATTAAGTCGAGTATTCATAACTGCCTGTATGAAATGAATACTACTGAACTGGGAGAAGAAAAATTAGAAGAATTCAGCTTCAATATTGAGAAATTTGCCTACAATGACAGTGAAGAGTATATAAAAAATGCGATGGAGTATGAGAAAATAGACTCAAAGACTCAAAATGCATATTATTAATTTTTTACTTTTATACATAAGCCAATTTTTTTTACTGATATGTTGCATAGTTACGAATTTTATTAATGGCACTCATAACTTAATATCCAAATTTTTGAGTGGCATTATTTTTGCATTGTTTTTAATTGATCATTTATATATCTATTTTATAGAATTATTTTTTAAAAAGATTTTAAGTGTAATTTTACCATGTTTTTTTTTTTTTTCAGAAATATTTTTCACTGTTAGTGTCATCTGTTTTTTAAATCATTGTTTAATTCTGTGCATTATATAACATCATAATTAGTGAGAAATTAGTAATCTCAAAATTCAGAAGAATTGATCTGTCTTCTAAAAACATATACATTCCATTCATGAAGCCCTAAAAAGTTACTGATATCTAAAAATGGGAACAATCAAATGATATTGTAGACATGAAAATTTTGTAAAGTAAATATGTCATACTATAAATATTAATAAAAAGAGAAAATAAGAGTTTGATAAATTCTCAAGCTAATCAGTAACTCTTTAGGAGATGTACATCATTCTCTTTTTCTATGAGAAGGAAAATATAATCCCCTCTGCTCTTTGCTCGTGCTGAGTTGTTTTTAGGCATTAATAATAAATACATGAAATTATAAATTAAAAAAAAAGAAATGTATTATTTCAGTATTCCATTATTACATAATCTTTTAAAGTGATGTATAAAACAAGTGCAGAGCAAAATGTATAGCTATTGGAATGTGTTTTGGATTAACAACTGATTCATTGTCTTTTACTACATAATTTATTTTATATAAGAACAGGAAGTTTACATTTTGTAGTCAGTATTGTTTTTATGATCAAATGCTCTTATATTAATTTTCTGCATTACTTAGAAAATTGAAAGAAAAATTTTGTGTACAATATTTATAGTCATATAAACAACAAATCTACCTACAAAATGATGAACTTTTTATTGTTTTATGAAAAGATTTCATGTTAGTTGGTTGTTTGAACAATTTAAACTACAATTGAATTGTTTGTGTGTTATTTTTTTTAACATTTTTATAGAAATGTGATAGAGAATTTAAATTTTAACTATCAAATATTCATTTCCTAGACTGTTTATATTTTTAAATGTTAAATATGTGGTAATTTTTTAATTTGATGTGCAATTAGCCTTTTATTCAAATGTTTTTTAGACTTTTGATATGTTATTACCATGCCATATTTATGTAGTGGTACCTTGAGATACAAGTGCCCTGATCATCATTAGTTTTTTTTTTTTTTTTTTTTTTTTTTTTTTGTACTTGAAATGTGAGCTATCTATGAGTGAAAACGTGAAGTTAAATTATTGAAAAAAAGTGAAGTGAAAGCCAATTTATTGCCTTATGATAAATTGCTCTTCCATCATATGTTTGGATTTTCTTTCTTTCCTTTTTTTTACAGTATGTATATATTAAATTTGTTGATTTAAGATCAATTTCCCTACTATAGTATTTTGGCAAACAGCTCAATCAAGGAACAAATCAAACTCGTGTATCTCAAGGTACCACTTACAAAAAGTGTACAACAGTTTTTGCCATGAATTAACTCGATTTGTATTTTATAATCGATTCTGTCTTTTTTTGTAACATTTTATATATAATTATTGTCATACCTGTCTATCATTGTCATATTTAAAATATTTTTATGACTAACATCATCTTTTTCTTATTTGTCTAATTCCCTTTAATTATAAATTTGTACTAATGAAGTATTAACTAGAAAGTGTGTTTTGCTCAGTTCAACCAAACCTTTTTGTGTTATACTAGGGGCCAAGGCCCCTAGACTCGCTACGCTCTCTTTTCGTATGAATAATTCAGCCCCTGATTAGGTATATTCGTAAAAAAGACATAATTTCAACAGAAAAAACCCAAAGATTGGATCACATAGAATGTTACTGAGCTACACGTTGCTTGGTTCTTGCATGTTCATTGTTACATAAAAAATTAAACTTCACACTACAGTAGACCACTTCCCCATATCATGGTAGATATTTTGTTATAGGAATCCGTGTTCTATGGGTCCTGAGCTATACTCCACTTGGAGTGCGGACTCTGTGTATAATCACTGGAAAAATTATTTTTACTCCTCAGAAACACAATGATATTTAATGTTGCCATTCAAAAGTTATATTAATTAGGAGTTAAAGCGTAATAAAATCAGTACATCTGTTTCAGCTGTATTTTTAAATATGTAAAACCTATTGGACACCTTGCGTATTTGCCACCCATGGCGATTTTTCATTATTTGGCGACTTGCGTATATGTATAGCTAATAATTATCTGTAAGAAAACAGTACTTCACATGTTTTCTTTAATAAGAACTACAGAACAACTAGGATAGCTTGCCACCAATGGCGACTTTTCATTATTTGGTGATTTACACATGCTCACAACCTATAATTACTGCTCATGCAAGGTTCCCGGAAAACAGTTATCCATATTTTCATATACATAATCCTTTGCAGATTGGCGTATTTTGCACCACGAATTATATCATCTCGCCGCGTTGGCAAATAGGCATAGTTAACGCCACCAAATATGTCTACTGGTAGCAAATACTCCAGCTAGTCCTAACTGAAAATAATCTGCACTTTAATTATTTTTCAATTTCAAGATACTGGGTTCCAGCATTCTGGAACTCGAAGCTTAGATTCGCCCTGCTTGGAATAGTCACTAATTGTAAACTCCTGTTGTCTAAGCGAACTTACTATTTGAAAATTGTCAACTTTGTGACACACTTTGAGTTATTTATATACTTTTTAATTTGGCAGAAAATGGGTGTAATTCTTCAACATGTGTGAATTTCACGCGATTCTACATAATTAAAAACGCTTTATTGCAAAGGAATGAATTATTTTATGTCAAATCTGGCAACCATTATGTTTATTTTTTCAGTTTTTTATTAATATCTTTTAAAATAATTCAATTTTCGAAATTTAAGTCAGCTTAGCAGGTTTCTCGGAATTTTTCGAATCTGTAGGCACCTTAGTCGAAACTCAAATCCGCACGGTTTAGGAGAAGATAGGGCAACAAGCTTTGACAGCGGCCTTTATTTTTTTTTTTTAGAATAGAGAGATAAATGCGGTGCCTTATCATTGCAGCAGTAATAATTCTTGGAAAAATAGGGGCAAAAGTGAAATTTAAATGTGTTAAAAATATAAATAAATAAACATGAAAGAAATAAAAATCGGTTCTCTAGCAGCTTATTTTCAGCATGGATGTGTTTTAAACAAATATATTTTTAAACATTGAGATAAATTATTTACATTTTTCTAGAAATTTTATATGATGTTCGTGTTGTTATACAAAAACTCAAAAGTTAATTTTTAACAATTAGATCTTAATATCTCTTGGAAAATAATGGAGTGAGATTATTACATTCCCTTAAAATTAAACAAGTTTACTTGTTTATATTGGATTAAGAAAAACAAATTATCTTTTTAAACACATATGTATATATAAAATTATTTTAAATAATCAAACTAACTTTTATATTTTGAGGGCATTACAGTTGCACAGCATGTTTTACTGTAGTTAAATGTTATTGCCTGTGCTGAAGGTGACACCTGAAGAAATGTTAAGTATTAAAAAATCTGTATATTTTACAACTGAATTATAAAATGTTCTACATTTTTACTAGTAATTAACACATATAGAAATTGTTTTAAAAACATGTTACTTTTACTAAATATTACATACTGCCATTGTTTCCAATGCTATGTGATATATAGATTCACTTATTTTTTGCAGATGTTTAAGTTTTTGAGTATATTTTTATTGAAGTTATGATTTTATGCAATTTGTATATGTTTTGTGTCAGAAATATAATAAAGTTATTTTAATGAATTGTTTTTAACGATTACTAAAATTGTGTCACTTTTAATCAGGATCTGCACTTTCTGTCAAAGCTTGAAATATCATGCCACTG